>JAPYZR010003170.1:0-20420 GCA_030522945.1 Trichopria nigra
CGCGACGATTTCAATCGTATACTTGAGTAAGGATAAAATATGATTGAGAAATATTTGTTTTAATTCCGTCCTATCTTTATACAGGGATCAAGAACTTGGATTAAAAATTATTAAGAATGATTGAAATTTTTTTTTTTTTTTTTGTTTATATTACGGCCCTTTCTGCCCTTCAATGCGGCTAATTGGCCCCACACCAGTACGTCGGTGTAACGAGAGCTTAATCCTTCTTAATTATTTTTCGTTTGCATGGGGTGGACGCTCGAGAGTGATGCAGTAAACCAATAAAGCATTAAATAAATTTCATTCCGTGAACTTGACTATTGTTTTAAGTCGACTCAACTTAGATCCTGATTATATTTCGAAAAATACCATAACTTTATAAATTTATTTCGTGTATTTATTTTAAATTATTATGTTTTGTCCTCAGAAGCACTCGGTATCACTATACGGTTTATGTTGAGCAGGTCAGGAATTTGGAACTATACTGTTCCTAAGTCGTATAGGTCTATTCTATTTTCGGCCTGTTAATTTTTAAGCCTTTTATTTTTACAGTGATAAATCGGGTCCAATATATCAACGAAAATGTCTAAAATTTAAAAAAAATGGATGTTTGTCATCGTGCTTATATTGTATGACTTGAATTTATTACTACATTTGTACATTATACATTTATTGTTATTTTTAAAGGAATTTATATATATATATAAATTTACGAATTTTGGATCAACAAGTCTTGTTAATTATCTTTCGTAAAATATTATGATAGTGTACTTCAGCGTAGTGGTTAAGGTCGATAGGTTGCGTGCCGTGCGTCCAGGTTCGAATCCGCCTTCCTCTATACAAAATTTTTTTCTTCGAGTTTCGTTTATTCCGAAAATTAATGCGAGCGAGTGCGAATAATTAAGTAAACAATAATTATAAAATAAATCTATGGACTGTGTGCATACGAACACAAACTTACGGAAGTAATGTTGTGTGACTGTGTACATGAACACTTTGAACGCCCTCTTTCTTGGGTGCTGTAACGCCAATCCATTTCGATGCAATTTTGTAGATTCAAAAAACGAATTTGAAAATTAAAAATTTTCAATTCATCACTTTAATGCATTTCCGTTTGCTGGGTAATCAAGATTTGTTTATTTTTCATAGAGATTTTTAAGGGAGTCAATTTTACGCACACAATATATATACGACTGTACGAAATTATCATGTTCCGTGCAATATTTTTCTTAAAGTTGAAGGAAAATAATTTTTTCGAATAATAATACTCGTTTAATTTCAAACAAATGTCAGTGATATTTTTTTGAAGATTGTATATATGTTGTATATAGAATCAACCTTCTGCAAAATTCCTTTGAAAATAACAATAAATGTATAATGTACAAATGTAGTAATAAATTCAAGTCATACAATATAAGCATGAAGACAAAAACATCCATTTTTTTTTTTAATTTTAGACATTTTTGTTGATATATTGGAGCCCATTTATCACTGGTAAAAATAAAAGGCTTAAAAATTAACAGGCCTAAAATAGATCGAGAATAGACCTATACGACTTACGAACAGTAGTTCCAAATTCCTGACCTGCTCAACATAAACCGTATAGTGATACCCTGCAAGGGCTTCTGAGGACAAAACATAAACATAAAATGAAAGGATGAAACATAATAATATAAAAAAATACACGAAATAAATTTATAAAGTTATGGTATGTTCGAAAATTTCAGAAAATCTAAGATTATAATTAACCGTGATACAACGGCCTTACTGAAAAACTTGAATACTGGAGTAATTGTGATTATTGTGAATTTCTTGAACGATTGTGATTTAAATTTGTAAATTATACTTATGCAATATTAGCTATGTTTTCTGGAATACCTTTGTAAAAAAAAAAAAAAAAAAAAAAAAAAAAAAAAAAAAAAAAAAAAAAAAAAAAGTTATGGTATTTTTCGAAATATAATCAGGATCTAAGTTGAGTCGACTTAAAACAACAGTCAAGTTCACGGAATGAAATTTAGTTATTGCTTTATTGGTTTACTGATGTGTAACGTGGTCTTGATGAACACATTCCGGTCATTTTTTCGAGTGACCAAATTCAATATAAAAATAATAATATATAATTTTGTTGATCCTTTTTTTAAATTTGTAATATGTAAAATTCTTTTGTTTATAGGATCTAATAATGTGGTTTTTCTTTATAAATAAAACAAACAATTTTATTATATCTAAAAAATTATACAAAAATAATATACAGTAATAAAAAGAAAAAATATATACATACAACGAAAAATAGTAATAATAAATAATGAATAAAAAACTAAGCTTGTGAGTTGCTGGTGAAAAAAATATCATTAATTATAATTAAAATGTTTAATGGACTGACATGAATGAAAATTTAAATGCAACTGACAGGTCTAGTTTAAAATTAAATGCTAGTCAAGTATTAATCTTATTTATAAACAATAAATTAGAGGAAATACATATATATAAATAAAAATTCGATACTTCGAACTCAACCTTTGGTGTGGATCAAAGTAATATAATACATATATATATAACATTATTTGATCTACACAAATGCAATCAGGCAATTCAACATTTTAATATTATGTTAAATGTGAACTCTTTTTTCTTGTACACTTCGAGGTGTAAATTAAGTAATTTCTAGTACCCCGAATCTTTTCCTAAAGGGCCTACAGGAGTTGTCCTTACGACCAGTTATACGACTTTCAATCGCAAGCATATCAAAACTTTTTTTATGCTTTTTTTTATGCTAAACGAAAAAATATTACTTTTTAAAGAATTTGCTTAGAAAATTTCACCTTTGCGGTATTTTCCCAAAACGGTCGACCGCATTTTATTCATGAAACTTTTTATGACAGAAGTTCCGGTACGTATGTATGTATATAATACACCCATTAACTTAATTCCGATCCCCAAAAGATAACGTTACTGAAAATTCCCATATGGGAATTTGACGTGAAATCCCGCATGTTGTTTTTCAGAATAAAAAAAATGATGGAATATTTTTTAGACAATTTTAAACAAGAAAGAAACATCCCTGGTAATCGTAAAATTAAAGAAAGAAAACGATAAAACAATTTTATCGTTTTTAATGCGGTTAGTGAATCGTTTTTTTTTTCTGTTTTCGATCGTATTTAATATTACAAATACAAATGTTGCTCTATAAGGAATTGCCGAAACAAAATATCACGTTTTCTATCGAAGGTTCTGTGCCATGCCAACAATCTGTTCCAGCAGTAATTTATTACGATAAGGAACTTACCGTTGTTTATCATGAAATTACTATTCGCTTAAGAACGAACAACGAAGTGTTCCAACCGTTTTCTATCGTAAAGATACTCAACGATGTCTACTGTATTCTATCGCAAATTTACTATTCGACGGTTATCGTTATTTGCCGTTTTCTGCGGACTCGTACATTTCGGATCCGTATTCTATCGTTATCTTGCAGAACATCTTCTATCGTTTTCTATAGTAAATTTACGATTGGACGGTTATCGTTGTTTGTCGCTTTGTGCGAATGCGTATAATTTAAACCTGTTTACTATCGGAATCTTGCGTTACGTTTTCTATCGTTTTCTATGGTAAATTCACGATTGGACGGTTATCGTTATTTATCGATTTCTGCGAACGCGTATAATTTAGACCCGTTTACTATCAGAATTTTGCGTTACGTTTTCTATCGTTTTCTGTTGTAAATTCGCTCGAAAATAAATGAAAAAAATTGCATAAATACCCGGGCGGGATTCGAACCCGGGTCGCTCGCTCGCAACGCGCACGCACGCTAGCCTTCTGCTACACCAGGTATTAAGTGTTACGTGCTATAATTTAACTGACAGATTAAGTTGCATGTACGTTTTCATTTTAAGTCACGTTTCGTCTAATGGTTATCAAAACAATTTAATGCAATAATATCAATGTTGTTGTGATAAACATAGCAGTCCATCACGTCACTTTTGCAGTTAATTTTTGTTTGCTTCGCTTTTTTTCAACTATGGCATGAAACTTGTCAAAAACTGTATTATATTTGTATATGTGAAAATTATAAGTATTAAATAAAAGTGGTTATAATTTTTCTGTATATATATATATATATATATATATAAAATCGCACATGTATAAGAAAAAAGTGAAGATAACAATGGACTATTATGTTTATCTTTATAACTTTAATTTTTCTTTGCACTAAACATTCAAATTTAATATGTACTTAATTTATAATAATTATAAAATTAAGGGTTGCTAAAAAGTCATACGTCCCATATATACTACTTCCTCATTAACTAAAAACGGAAAATCAGTCGATTCCGAATAATGTTAGAAACAGAAGCAATAAATTTTAAAATCTGGCAAGACAATTAATTATTATAATATTTAAGTATATAGAATAAAGCAACAAAAATGGAATAAAAAGGAAAAAATGAACAAAGGGGAAACAAGGAAAGAAAGAGCAAAAACGAAAACAAAGGTAGCAGAAAAAATTGTTTCAAACTAGGTAAATCCACGGTTGGAATGTTATCGTTATTTATTGTTGTCTGCAAACACGTATATTTTGAAATTTACTATAGAAAACGATAGGGAACGTTACGCAAGAATCCGTTAGAATGCGGAGTCGAAATGTACGAGTCCGGAGAAACCGATAAATAACGATAACCGTCCTATCGTGAATTTAGCATAGAAAACGATAGAAAACGCAACGCAAGATTCCGATAGAAAACGGGAGAAACATTTACGTGTTCGCGCAGCAAACGATAAATCGATAAACGCACAAGCGTAAATTTACGGTAGAAAACGGGTGAAAAATATACGCGTTTGCAGACGACGATTAATAACGATAACTTTCCAATCTTGGATTTACCGTGTAGAAAATGATAGAGAATGTTACGGAAGATATCGGTGGTAAAAGGGTCGAAAATATACGTATATTTCGGATAGAAACACGGAGATATACTCGTATTTGGTAAAATTAAAATATGTTAGGGAACGATGCATATTCTATCGTATATTTCATATTCCATTCTATATCCATTGAAAACTATAGAATTCGTATCGTTACTTCCTGATTGGTATGAAACACGAATCAATCTTATTATAAACGATTAATGTTCTATCTGTCTTCATATGTATAGGTACGATAGGTTTGATAAGAAACGATATAATTTCGCCCATGTATCCTTAATTATTATAATATTTAAGAATATAGAATAAAGCAACAAAAATGGAATAAAAAGGAAAAAATGAACAAAGGGGAAACAAGGAAAGAAAGAGCAAAAACGAAAACAAAGGTAGCAGAAAATGTTTAGCGGAAATCGACGTGTGTATTTGGCAATTCACCCTAGAACAAACTCGTCAATTATTACGAACATAAATAGCTTTAGTAATTTCTACATGGTTCAACCATGCGTTTGTTGACGGTATATATCTATATTTATTTTTATAGAGTTTGACTAGAATAAATCCATTTAGAACACAATTTAGTTTTTTGAGTCTAATACACATTAATGTTGCAGCCAGTGAAAAAGGATTGAAAAGCATACAAATCTAATACCATCCTAGTAAACGAAAAAGGATTAAATGCTCAAAATTTGGATTAAGAAGGATTCAGAATGATTAAGATGGATTCATTTTACATACCGATGAATACTTCCCAATCCTTGTTAATCCAAAATTTGACCTCTTCCATCTTTCGAATAGAATCTATAGAAAATTCAATTCCATTAAATCCCCCGTTCGTCAAAGTTCAATTTAATTCGCCATTGAAATATTTAAAAATCTATTTATTGCTAAGATACAATAATAAAAATATGTTTAATATTTATTTATAAATAAACACTTCAAAGATTTACAAAAGTACTTCAAAAGAAGTTCTACAGCGTTATCTAGGGATTTAAAAGTCGATGTTTTGCACAAATATTTTTGGTCAATTATTTCCAAGTTCATTTAGAATTTAATTTCAGGGGCGTATTCTGTCAAAAATGGTAGCCTCGCAAAATGATGGATTTTTTACACTAATAACACACACCCAATCGTACAATTACGATTCTAAGTGCTCGTCAGACTCTCGCATTCCTATAAGTATATATACTATTGTTCACACTTGTCGTTATCACATTCATTAATATTTTCAATTCCCGGAGCTTGCTTCAACAAGTTAAATAAGGCACTGTTAATTACGAGAGGAATATTTGCTCTGCTATTTTGCAAATTATGTATATTCTGTATTCGCGGCAAATTCGATTTTGCAGCCTCGTTTAACTCGCTTCTACCTATGTTCGCTATCATGTTTTTTTGTGGCGAATGATTGTGAGAAAATACAATCGCGGAATAAGACATCGGAGATGAAAATAGACTAGATGAGGAATTGAGGGTGCTGGTACTCGTGTTGTAGTCGGTGTTCCTCTCGAATTTTTCCCTCTCGTCGATTACTTTCTTCTTGTAACGCCTCCAGTCACTCAGTGACATCACCGGCTCCCCATCTCCAACCAACTTTGCGTACGAATAAGATTGTCTCAAATGTTCTATGGTTTGACACCTGTCTCCTAAACTGGCCGTCGATGCCCTATTAACGTCATAGAGATGTGGACTGCCGATTGACGATTTAATTCTTCGTGCTTTCTTATCTCGATTTGAGGAATAAGTCTCGCAATTATCTTCTTCCTTTTTACCATTTTCCGTGTCTTGATCATTTGCTGGTGCCGGCAATATGTCAAATATTAATGGTATTGATTTTGGAACTTCATATTCAGCCCTGTAATTGTGTTCGCGGGTCTTCTTGTCTTTTGAAAGTAATCGTAAATACTTGGGTGCTATTGGAGGTCGCGAAGAAGCATCCTCTGCTGGTTCATCGCGATTCCCATCCAAACTGTAAGATTTGTGAAAATTTCCTGCGAAAAAAATTGGCAAAGCTATAGATGGTAGATGAAAGATTTAATTTTATTACATCACGAACTTGATAGTTGCTCACCTTGCTTTGTCCCGAATTGGCCAGGATTAACTGGACTTAATACGACATCAAAAACGTTACTCCTTAGTAAAACGATGTGGTCTAAACAATCTCTGAAACTCGGCCTTGCGTCGGCAGAACTCCAACAGCGCAACATCAGCTGATGAAGAGAAGATGGGCAATTCATAGGTTTCGGTAATCGACCACCGGCCCGTACATGATGGAGGACTTCTAGATTAGTTCTAGCCTGATAAGGTTGCTGACCCAGGGACGTTATTTCCCACATTAAAACTCCAAATGCCCATACGTCGCTCTGAGTCGTGAATACCCCATCGACCAACGACTCTGGGGCCATCCAACGAACAGGAAGCAATCCTTCACCTTCCTTATAAAAAAAAATAAATATTCGTTTAAGGTTTTAAACGTGTAGTGGTTTGAAGTTTATTCAGTATAAGCCACAAGCCATCGCGATTAAGCTGCTTAACGCACCTTACGGTAATAATCGTTTTTGTAAATATCCCTGGCGAGTCCGAAATCACCTATCTTGACTATGCGATTCTCGCGATCTTTCGCTGACACTAGACAATTGCGACATGCAAGATCTCGATGAACAAAATGAAGTTCTTCGAGGTACCTGCAACCCCTTGCAACGTCTTCGCACATTGATAATAAGTCCTGCAAGCGCAGAGCAGCAGGTTCCAAGGGATCCATCGATCGGCTTGACCTCAAGTAGCTCAACAAATCACCACCGGCCATAAGTTCCAAAACCAACAATGGAGGATCGATATCGGTACAAACACCGAGTAACCGGAGGACGTGTTTGTGCCGAAAGTGGCTCATAAGTTTTGCTTCCTGAAGAAATTCGTTCTTTTCCTGCGTGGTGGCTCCTTTACGCAGAGTTTTCACTGCGACTGGAGTACAAGAGCCGGGCCCATCCTGCTCCATGGCCATTCCTTGAAATACCTGAAAAGGGAAAACCATATGTCCATTAACATCAAACCGTGAATGAGAATGCAACAACAATATATACTTTCAGGCCTTGATAATTACCTCTCCAAAAGCGCCACTTCCTAAGAACTTTGCGAGGGTGATGTGCTCTCTTTTTATTTTGGGCAATACGATGTCTTCCATAGAATTTTTAATTTCCGCGACATAAAGCGTGTTTGGTTGAACAAAATTGCCGGAGGGAATTTCTCGTAAGGTTGTTAGTTCGGCATCCGGTGTTAATGATGTAAAGGTAATTTCCTTGACTTCTTTTGGTTTCTCCGGGATTGCTTAAAGATATTTATTTATGTTCATGAATTATGTTGCTTACTTTTATTACGCGTGCTTATATTTGCATGCAGGATAGGTTCCCTTAAAGCAATCATGAGGTGCTGTTATGTATTATAGAGAAAGTATTAGGATTATTTAACATTTCTTTCTGCGTTGTTTAAAGGAACCCAGCCTATATATCAATATAGCTTTTCATCATTTCCGAAATGACAATTGTTTACTTACAGCAGACGTAATAAGCGAGGCATAATAAAAGAACGCTGATGATCGGTACGCTTATACCCAAGACCAGACCCAAATGTTCCTGAACGATACTCATCATTCCGGCAGCTTCCGACAAATCAATGATAGAGCTTTCTTTACTCCAATCGCTAGATCCATAAACGTTTTCAGCTCGAACTTTGAATCGGTATTTACTGGTTATGCTTTCTGGTACTGTCCAGGAATTGTTGGTTCCGTTATAACATGCCGTCCATGTCTTTGTTTCGTTGTAATCATTCTCATCCGAGACATCATCCGCTAATTTTCCCATGAGATAATAAGTGACGTTAATCGACTCGTAAGACTGAGCTTGTTCCCAAATTATATGATAAATCGAAGTTTCCATTTTGTTGAGAATCGGAATTCCAGGAACAGTTGGTGCATTCCCTAGAATGTACAATTAATCATTTATAAAGGTTTTATTCCATAAATACTATAAAATAAATTCGTGTAAAGGTGTGTTTTCAATTCACCCAAAGTCTGAAACGTGAATCGACTATCGCTCGGCCATACGTAATCTTCTTGAAAATTAGGGTAACCCAATCGAAATCGAAATACGTATGATGTTTTTGGTTGCAGTCTTTTTACGTAAAATTCGGTTCCATTGACCTTGACCCTCTGATCTCTTGCTATCGTCCAGTTTGCTTCTCCGACTTGCGTAAATTCCACGGTGTACTTATCTATTGCTTGTAAGGACGGAATCCAGGAGATGTTCATAGCATTACAGCTCGCGCCTAAAAGAGTCAAATTGTTTGGTTCTGGATACATTTCCAGAACTTTTTCTTCGCTCTCGCTGTACGTGTCGTTGAAATGCTCCGGATATGCTCGGACATAAACCAGATATTCTTCACCCGCTAAAAGTGGATGTAACATCACTGAAAACTTTCCGTTGACGGGTGGTTCGGCGTCCATTATCAGTTTTTCACCTTTAGGCCTAACGCCATCGATAAGTCGTACAGATCGCCAATGAACTTTATACCTGACACTTTCCGCGTTTAAAGAATTCGGAGGCAACCAACTGACGACCGCGTGACTTGGAGTCAGCGGATGTACCGCGATATCCTTGGGTTTCGACGGCACGCCAGCGTTTGTCCTCATAATTGCATTAGGTCCAAAATCCAGACTTAGGAATTCCTTGTCACCGTAAAAATTACTTAAAGCTAATTTGAATCTGTATTTGGTAAAGGGTTTGAGATTTTTCGCCTCGAATTCTCGACGGAAGGTTTCAAATCTCATTCTATCGTCGTGTTCGCATCTATCGTCATCCACGCACTGAGTCACGTCTATTGTATAAAGAATAATAGGAAGGTTATATTTCTCGCATCCATAATGCAAAGATGGTTCTGGTAACTTCACTGTGATACTCGTAGATGTTTTGGAGATCTCTTCAACGCTGTAAGAATTGAGACGCGGTACTAAACAGTCCGAGTTTGGGTACGGCTGTAGGGATTTTCCAATGGCTCGTATACTGCGCGCATTGCTTACATAATATTCGTTAATACTGTCAATTTCTGGTGCATTTTTATGCACGTAGTAAACGGCGTCGCTACCGAACGCCAACCAGTAGATGTTCATCTTGTCCGTTGTAAGTGACGTTGGTGGAAAACCTTGACGAGACGTGAATTCGATGACGGTGTTACAAATGCAGCCGTCAATATCTGCTATGTTTAATTGATTATTGGTGGAAATCCAGTATATCACTGGATGTGCTTCTGTATTATCGATTGTGAAGACTGGCACCACTAAAGATCGATATGGACACGTGCAGTCTTCGTTGTGGTTAAAAAGAGGATGGGCGTTTTCTCCGTTCAAGTCGGATCGCATTATAATGGCAGTGTCATCAGATGTGAATTCCGTCCAAAACAGTGTCCTGAAACGAGACATGGAAAATGAAATGATATAATTAAAAATTATGTACAATCATCGTTTTCAAAGTACCTAAATACTTAAGCACTGTAATTTTACTGTACCCAGTTAATGGAGATATGTCAAGATTCGTGACGCGTTTCTTCCTGGATACAAGTTTTGAGTGTATGTAGACGCCTGCTTCCCAAGCAGTCAAATCCAATTTGTAGACGTAACTTATTTCAGATCCACAGTGTAGGGAAGATTCGACCCAATACAAATTTCTAGTGACCCAATCGATACAAACGCTAGGACTAGTCTTATTTAGAGTCATAATATGAGATGCGTTTCCTCCATTAAGATTCATGGTGAGCAATTCTTGCACGTCGTTTATCCAGAAGGCTTTATTCTCTACGGCGTGATACGTGATCTCGGTAAGCTTTTGTTTTGCTAGAATATGATTTGTTCCCCGATCCAAATCGATCTGCCTTATCGAGTCGGCGGTACTGACGAGAAGTTGAGGGACTGGACGCTCGTGCTCCGTGAAGACGCTAATGGCGTCGGTATACTGACCGGGACCAATGTCGGTATACGCGCAAACTTGCAAGTAGTACGTTACATTCGGATGAAGGGAACGAATTGTGTATTCACCATGCGTGACTGACATGTTGATCGAGTCACACATTTTTACAATCGTTACTCCGACAGTGAACCAACACTGAACTGTGTAACCTTGAATGACACCATTGGAATGTTCAGGAGGATCCCACCTGAAATAATGATTTATATGCAAGATTATACAAGCGATGAATGTTAATGTCAAAGTTTTATAATGTACCTGAAAATGAGACGAATATCTGGATATTCAGACAGTGGATCCCTATGATGTTCGATGAATGCTCTCGGATTCGTCGGATGACTCGGGACACTTTCCGGCGATCTTAATGCAATTTTCGATTCGGTGGCTGACAGCCAGTACGTATAGGCTCTTACCGTTACTTCAAGCATGGAATAAGGTACGATTAGATTGGCATTCAGATAAGGAACCGAGTTCCTCGTTGTGATAACCTTTGGAGACTTCGCGTTCACGTAATCTTTAAACTTCACCTCGTAAAACACAGTGCCATAGTTTACATTTTCGACAGGATCCCAGCTGACGTTGAATTTTTTCCAAATGCCGTAAACTTTGATAGTGCTGGTGTTTACTGCATCCGGAAAAACATTTATTGTCTTTGCCGATAAGTGCCGAGGGTACTGATAATCGCGAGGATTAATTGCAATTACGCGGTGAATTTCTGCATCGCGGCTTCCTTTGATAACGGCTGTATTTCTGATTGAAACATCGCTAATCACGGCTTTTTTAGTACCTTCCAGCCATAACAGATGTTTCGAGATGTAATTCAACGATTGCTGTACGTTCTCGGTTTTTATACTTGTAACCTGCAAGAACAGATTTTATCAATATACATTGAAGTTTGTTTTTTACTGATGAAAATTAATAAAACGTTATATAAAAATATTAAAAGTTTTGAAAATGCACAAACCATTTGTGGAAAGATTTTCGTTTCAAATGGTACTTTTTCTGATGTCGGCGCACGATAAATGATGTTTGCGCTTTCATAATCTCTCAGAATCCAATAAACGAATTTATCCTCCGTATTGAGCGTCAATCCTGTAATTTCTTTGCCATTGAACTCTTCATCCGGATGATAAAACCTACGTTCAATGCCGTTCAGCCGAGAGGTCTCCACCGATCTGCCCGTGGACCAGTACAAATTGGCTTCAAGCGAGTCGATAATTAAAACTTTAACGATAGCCATTATACCCGTCGATTGTGTTTCTGTGCCATCCATGTTCGATTTGTTGATCTACGTGATAAAAGCACTATTGTTGATTGAGAAGTTTCTCGTGAATATTTATTTCTATTACAATTCTTTAGTCTTAATTTGACTAAGTATTAAAACTGTTTTTTGAAACTATCATGTTAGGATTTTAATAGTTTTCGCAGTAAACTGTTATTGTCCATTGGATTGAAAGTGATTGTACCGGAAAACTTGTGAGGGATATTTCGATCGATTTTGATTGATTTATTTTTGACGCAAATAGAAAAAATCTACGAAAATTACCACAATAATTCTAAAAAATATTTTCGAAAGTCGAAGTTTAATGTAGAAAATTCGTGAATCATTACGAAAATAATGAAATTGAAGAAAGAAAAGTTGTAAAGTACGTAGTTATGAATTAAAGATGAATATCTCTTTTACTGGTTTCTAAAATGTATAACCGAATATAGCATATAATACTTCCGAATGTATTCGACATTAACCGATGGGGAACTGATGTCTCGAAAGTGACAACATGGCAATTTTTTTAATTTATACTATTTTGTACAATAATAGTAGTGATAATTTTAATAAATATTTAAGAAAGAAAATACATGGAGAAATGTGTTTTTTTTTCATAATGGTTAAAAATTGCTAGGAAAAAATTAACTCTTCGTTCGATAGCCGATTAATATAATATTCATTATTAATACAACTGTATTTATCAGAGCAGACTATCTTCAACTTCCGATTCAGAAATAATTTCCTACATTAACCTGGTTAAATAAATAAAAATGGAAAAAAAGCGTTACAAGCTGATGTTACCCATTAAAAAAAGATTCTATACGATTTGTCGTATAAATGATTTTCTAAATTAATTACATGCTGTGTTATACTAACGTTTGGATTTTAAATAATCAAATATATTTACAGTTTGCGTTTTTGGATCAACCCAGTAAAGTTTCTTTGATATCCAATCGACTGCTAGTTTGTTTGTTGAATTTATATCGAGTTTTTGAATTGTTTGTTTGGTAGTGTCGTACTGATATACTTTCGAATTACTTCCTACGACGTATAGAAAATTATTGTTCCAACTGATGTCGACGATGTACGCATTCGTAAAGTCCATCAAACTCGTATTGTTCAAAACAGTCTTAATATTATCTCCCATCAAGTCGCTCTGTAATAAACCTTCGGAAGTTGCCCATAGAAGCGAAGCTTGAAGTCCTTTTCTTAAACATAATTTTTAATTAAGCAAAAAATAGACCAAATAAGAAAATATCAGCAATTCATAATCTTTATTATAAGATAACAGTTATGATTAGATATTTTATTTGCGAAACATACAAGTTTTCATGAATATCAACTATATAGTGATGTATATAATAAATCGTTTGTTACTGAAATATTTTCATTGTTTTTCGTTTTTTTTTTTTTTTTTTTGATTTTGTGTTTCTATTACGTAACAGTAATATAACTGAGAAATATAAAGTATAAATTGATATATCTGCAAGATTGCTGCATCTTTTGAAATTGAAAAAATTCAAAATTGCACTTGTAACGTCGTTAAAAATTATTTTAAATTGATAAGAGCTATTTAGTATATAGAAAAAAAACTCATTCCGTGACGGTACCTAAAAGTCAATGTCCGAAATTCAGAGGACCTAGGTCCGGAATCAAAGGGACTCGAAGCGGCGACGTTGATCACATAGCCCGAATCTTCTCGTAAGTCATCAACTGTGTATGTCAGTCCATATATTTCTTTTTTATAAATCGTTTCGCTGGTTTTTTCTTCCTTTAACAGTAGAGAGTACGACCAGTTCGCCCAAGCACCGCTGCTTTGGTCGTTGAGTAATTTTGGTGGTTGCCATGATATTCTTGCACTCCCAGAATTGACGATGGCTTGAACATTTAGAGGCGGTTGCATTGGAACTGGAAATGGTTGATTGCTTTCCACCAGTACGAGAACATTCACATACGAATTTGTATTCCTAGATGGATGCGAAAAATTTTAAAATAATTGTAATGTACGCGTATATTTATACATAATGCAAAATTGTTATTATACTCAAAACGGATTGTACAATAATTTGATCTAAAAAGCTATTTTTAAAAATTATTTGAAAGATTTCAAGCTTAAATAAATATTGCTACTGGTTACCTCCCGTAATGGATATTATGGAAATACGTTCTTTCAATTGGATCGTATATCTCTGTCATTATTTTATTTCCATTAGTCCAATAGAACAATCCATTAGCCGCAACCAGAGAAATTACACGTTCAAATTTCGGATGTAAAGTATTTGTATGAATATCGATTGCTTCTGTTCCATCGAAGGACACCGACTTTACTTTATTCTGCGACTGATAAGACACTAGTAATCGACGATTTACATAATCTATGGTGAAAGCTCCTAAATTTGCAGCTTGCACAATTAACGACGGCTTCAGCTATTGCAAGAAACGAGAGGCAAATCATAGAGTACGTATATATATATATATATATATATATATACTGTCAGAGTATAGGATGTAATTTATTATTACCTCGTGCACTGCTTCGTTGTTGACATCAGCAAGGTTTATTCTGTAAAGTCCGATGTCCATTACCCAAAACAAGTATCCATTGTACGGATCGACTTGAACATCTATTGGGCGACTGGGTAAATCGGAAACAATTGGGTTGATGTCGTTACCTTCGAAACGACATCTTAAAATCTCCCACATCGTAACGTTACCTGGTACCTCGCCTAAGATGTACAGATACAAATTCAGCCAATCAACCGATAAAGAATACGGTTTTACCGACATCGATTCAGGTCCAAAAACGATTGTCCTCGATGACTGATTCGGACCTTCGAAGGGCATTCTATAGATGTAACCGGCGGAATCGGAAACGAACAGTTGAGAAGTCGTCATGTGAATTGCCGTTCCGCGAATGATATTTATGGATTGATATATCGACGTCGACTTAATCATCATGTCGGCGCTTTGGCGCGTCACGGAGTGCTCGTCACTTATGATTAACATTGGTTTATCCACCATTTCTTCTACATTAAACAGACAATTGACCTTGTCTACTTGCAATCTCACATTATACTAAATAAATAATAGATTGTATATATACCAAATGCGAATAAGTTTCCAAGCTCACCTTCGGGTTCTGGCAAAGTTTTAACATAAACAATAACTTCGGGCCCTTCGCCATATTCATTCCTCATCGTCACGCTGACAGAATAGTTCACGTTAGGTTGCAAGTTTTGGAACATAAATGTATTTTCTGTTACTGGTACATCCTACAGGAAATGATTTTAAAATCAGTTTTAGCGACTAAATAAAGAAATTAAAAAAGTAAGTTGTATTCAAAAAATATACCTTCGGTTGAGACGCGTGGGTGTAGCCAACCTTTTGGAGTCGGAGAACATACGAGGAAAGCGGTCCATTAGTAAAAGGGCCTGGTTGCCAGCTTACGAAAATTCGGTAACTGTCGATTGCTGCAGCTCTTGTAATAACCGGCTTTGAAGCTGGTTCTTCGTCAGGAAGTGTCAAAATGACTTTCGATGGTTCCGAGAAAATTGGCGCGAAACTTTGTCGCGGTGAGTGCAGCAGCAGAGCGATTCGGAACTAAAATGTGAATGTATCAAAGTTACCACGAAAAAATCTTGATTTTAAAAAACCGATTTTAAGAATGATCACGGGTGGAAAATGTATAATTGATAAATTCAAATACCCTGTATTTTCTGTACGGCTCCAAATCGAAGACGTAAAAGTAGTTTTCATCATCATCCTCCTGAGACTGATTCTGGCAGTATTCCCAATTACCCTCCAACTCTTCGTACTTCCATTGCACCAAGTACGATATGCCATCGCTACGGCGCTTTTTCCATTCAAGTTTCAGTGACGTACTCTTTAGAGAACTCGTCACCAAAACAGGCGCGATAGGTACTCCTATCTCAACTGCAACAAAAAAAAACCTCTTTTCACACCATGGTATATAATAAACCATGTTTTTACGTCATAGTTAATCTCTCACACATCGTGCTATATATAACATAATATTAGGTTATGTACGTTGTCTGATGGCAGTATAATGATCAGATGGATGGTCATCGGGTGCACGAGGTAAGTATGTACACAATTGTATCCTATTGTTTTTAATGTATTTCTTAATTCTTAACCCAAGTCTTGAACGAAATATGAAAACCTTATGTTGCTTTCCAACAAGCCAACTTCCCAAATAGCATATGTACGTTCATGCCCGACTTGCCAAACGCCCGTAAAGCGTCCATATCGGACTGTCCGTATATCCATTAGATTTCCAATGTACGTCCGTTTAAACTTCATTTCTCGCTTCGCCTATCCTTTTCAATTCTTCCGGCAATTCAACTGATAATTCATCTGGTAATAAGAATTTTTAACTTATTCCATAACCTTTTTTTACGCAGCACAAAACAAAACATTTTCAAACGGGGCGGTTTGATTGAACAAGTGCACTCAGCCGGTGTACTCGCAGTGTAGCGGTAGAGCACGAAGAATATTGCACGGTTTCTACAGAATCTTTTAATTACACCATTGATACTTATTACACGATCAATCCGATCGAATTCAAACACGTGCCTCGTAAGCGGTGCAGCGAGAAGTCCGTATATTTACACCTTCAATTTTTTTATTAGCGCGTAAAAATGCGCACTCTCTCTATAATGAGGCAGTTGATGGCAGTTTCCAAATTGAACGACGATGCAAGCAATGCTGTGATAGAGGATCAGATCGAAAGTCAGTTTAAAGTGTATGAAAAAATTCTGGAAGACTTAAGAAAGAATTTCGCTGAGAAATGGAAGCTGAAAAAGTTTGAAAAAGGCCGCCTGGAACAATTCGAGCGGTTTCAGACATTGGGCACTGGGGCCTTCGGCAGAGTTTTGTTGGTTAAGCATAAAGATAAGTCCACGTACCACGCAATGAAAGTTTTGAACAAGGCGAAACTTGTCAAGATGAAGCAAGTCGAACACACCATAAGTGAAAAACGTGTCCTTCAGAGTATAAAGTTTCCCTTCGTTATTTATCTCGAATATTCCTTCAAGGACAACTCTAATGTTTACTTAGTATTTCCTTTCATTAGTGGTGGAGAAATGTTCACTTACCTTAGGAAGTGGGGTAAATTCGACGAACACCTTGCGAGGTTTTATGCGGCTCAGGTCGCCCTGGCAATTGAATATTTACATACCTGCAGTGTAATATATCGTGACTTGAAGCCAGAGAACATTTTATTAGAGAGGAACGGTTATATAAAGCTCGCTGATTTCGGATTCAGCAAGTTGATTGAAAATAGAACCTGGACCCTATGCGGCACTCCGGAGTACCTTGCGCCTGAAATCATATTGTCGAAAGGGTACGGGAAATCCGTCGACTGGTGGAGCTTCGGGGTCCTGATTTACGAGATGAATGCCGGATACCCGCCTTTCGTAGCTCATCAGCCTATGAAAATTTGCGACAAAATCGTAGCCGGTAAATATAAATACGCGAGCCACTTCGGAGACGATTTAAAAGATATAATTAGGAACCTCCTGCAGCTGGATCTTACCAGACGTTACGGGAACATGAAAAACGGTCCGCTGGACATCAAGAGGCATCATTGGTTTAAGACGACGGACTGGTTGAAAATTTACCACCAAGAAGTGCAGCCTACTTTCGTACCTAGGAGTGTGAATCCAGGAGACGCTAGTAATTTTGAACAATACGACGAAGTCGAGTTTAATATTGAGGCGGCAAACCGTTTCGAGAAAGAATTCGCTAATTTTTAGACCTAATGATTTTGTACAAGATGTAAATGTTATTATTACGTTAAATGTAATTATGCTACAAATAATTAGAAGTAATCTTTTTAAAAAAATTGACTTTTATTAATTTGTAACCTCCTTGGCACATCGTAAAGCGTCGAGTGACATACCTGCCAGTTGCTCGAAGTACAGATCCAAAGCATCTTGACAACCCAAGACGCAGTGCAATTCGACGAGTGAAAACAATTCTTCTGTTTCATTCTGGATGAAGAAAGTTATAAGAGACAATAACGCATTAGTAGATGTGACGATTCTATATTATTATGTTTATACTTATTATCCATTATCTAGCATTCTAGCTGCAATGCTAAAATTTTTATTATCGATGTAAATAAAGTTTCCTGTTTTCTTTATTCTTATTGGATGAATTCAAATTTGTTCATGATCATTGTCCGATGACTCGCATCTTTATTTTCTTAAATAAACGTCCGTTTGAAACTTATATACTTGGACTATTTTTGTATTTTAGAATCTATCGAACTGATTATAATAACTAACAGTATTGAAACATAAAAAATTGAGATTTATACACAGAAATCCAAAACAACGTTAATTCTGTGATTGGTTCAACCGGTAAGAAGACGAGAATAATGTAGTTTTTAAAGTATGTGAGGTTAGGGCACATATCAAAAATGCATTGTTGATGAAAGTCTCATACGACGTCAGGGTATATTACGATAAAATAGTCAATGATAGGGCACAAATAGCATAAACATGTATATAAGTTGTAAAAGATAAAAAAATTCACTAATTCCAAAGTCTTCAAACAGCAATCGTTCTTGGGAATATTCCATTATGGTGAGAAATAATAGTAATTAGGCAAATAATTTGTGCATTTGTTTTTGGTTCCTTACAGTAAAAAAAAAATGATACCTTCCGCGATGTTAGAAATAATTGTATGCAGTCGCAGTACATTTGTTTATTAAAATTTGGTTTTTAGAGTTATTCGTCCACTATATACATATTTTAAAGCGTGCAAATTAAGGTTATAAAAAATCCATTCAATTATCCCAGTAAACGAAAAAGAATTAAAAAGAATTGGGTGTCCTGAAAATTGAATTGAACACAATGAGAAAGCATTCAAAAGTATTCGCTTATTGTTTTCGAACATGAATTCTTCTGAATTCTTACCCATTGTTCTCAATTCAATTTTCAGTTCTTTATCGTTTACTGGGATACGAAGATGTTTATATAGAACGATTGTTAACATGAAAACAATAGACGACATTTCATGCATATATGAATTCATCACATTGATTGAATCGGTTGAACGGAAATTTCCATATACCGATCGAAAATTCATAAAATCGTAAGTCGACAAATATCGTAGGCGGTAATTATAGTGCAACGTAAAAATCAAGAGTATATATAATAGTTCAAGATTTTTTGAAGTAAAATTGTTTTTTTTTTTTGCCAAAAATGACTAAATTTACACATTTTTCCATAAAATTGTGAGAAGTGTTTCTTAAATCTTTTAGATATTTCTATATTTTGAAAAATATTATATTTGTTTGAAAAGAATTTTAGGTTATACACGGTCAATGAAAAATTTCATTGCAATACAGCAAATTCAGAAGATCTAAATATTTAAGAAGAATTGACGATTTCTATAATAATTATTAAAATTTGTTGCTAATTACTATTTTAGTGTACAAAGATGCTTTTGGTTATTTCTTTACCGCAGATAATATATATGTCAAATTACTTACGCACACTTGACTGCAGCTCGTTGCCAATGAAGGTTTCCACGACGAACAGCCTTTTGTACACTAATTAAAAGTGAAACAAAAAATAAAACAATCATTAGTAAAATAAACTAATATGTTCTGAAATATGGACATTTGTTTCAGATTGGAGATCAGAGAATCGAAAATATCTCGACTACTATTTGGTTAATTTTAAGAAAACAATAAATTCGGTATGAAATTCCACGTATTTTGAGTAATTGTTTATAATTATCATGATACATTTCATTTAATATATGAAGCAAAATATAAGATTTTTGAAGGTTTTCCTATTCTTTCGTTATAATCGAGGATATTCCCGACTTGTAATTGGTAAATTTTAAAAATCAATGACTGTTTTATTCGGTATATAATTCCGAGTATTTGGAGTACTCATTCATAATTTTCGGGCAAAATTGCTAATATTACTTATAGAGCATTTTATGTGTAGGGAAAAATTGAAAGGTGCTGGTTTTTACTAAATTGAAATAAAACCTTCGGCCGCCAACCCCACCGGGGGCTCCGCCCCCTGGACCGCTGGCGCCCTATCGCGCGTAGCTCGCTTCGCTCGCAAAGTTAACAGTGTTCGGCACTTCGGGCCTCACCAACTTTACAAACTTCGCGACTGCGGCCTTCGGCCGCACCCGCTCAGTGTGCCATAAGTTTACGAATTTGATATACCAATTCACAT
>JAPYZR010003171.1:0-15132 GCA_030522945.1 Trichopria nigra
AGCAGTTAGGAATCGGCGGAAATTTGTATACGACCAATCAGGAGAGTTCCGCCCTTTCCGCGTTTCCGCAGATCCGCGTCCATGGGACTCCGCCATGACTGGTTAATTATGAAGAATCCGCGCAGCGCTACGTTTTCTTTAAACAATAATTAATTCGAAAAGTTGTAAACGGTCCATTTTGAAATTTTCACAGTATATTGTACATAGTTCAAGGAACACTATTAACAAAAAAACATTGACAAAAATCATGGCCATCTTCAAAAGAATTGAATTTGTTTATAGAAAACTTAAAATTTTTATGTTAAAAAATTTAAAAAAATGTTCTTACCAATTTCTTTAGAAAGCTGAGGAAAAATGCAAACTTTCATACCCGGGACAATATTTTGTTAGTTTCATTATTTGCGACTTATAAGCGATCGAAAATTTTACAGAAATTTAAATTTTGAATTTGATATAGAATGACCCGTATATAATGTCAAATTATACATATACTACTATTAATTATATACTACAATTTTTGTAATTTACGGAAACTTTATAAAATAGATGATCAGCTAATTGATCAAAGTTTTTTAAATTAGCTAACGTAAGCACCGAATGACTCAGCGTGCGGTTGCAGGCTTGCAGGGGTAAAGACCCTAATTTTATATTAGATTTAACAATCGATTCTATTAATTTCCGTCTTCTATAGTAACAAGTATAATTATTAGTTTAATATAAATAACAACGGTGCTCTACGGATACATATTAGCAATGATGGTTTGGGGTAGAGCTGTAGTAGGATAGAGATTGTCAGTTAATTATGTAAGAAGGCGCACGCTCAGACACCTTTGTGTCTATAGTGGCAGGTGTACAAACGAAACAGTTAGGTTAGGATATACGACTTGACTTTCGAGACAAGTGCTATTATTCTTTTATAAACAGTACATGTGTGCCTCGTATATATTACAAAAGAACGAAAAGTATTTAGAATCACTGAAAAAACAAGTCTGTATTTTCTTGAGTGATATTATAAACACAGCGTAATACATAAACTGGTAGAGAAAATGAAAAAATGTTAAAATTATATTTTAAACCATATAGTTTTCAACGGTTGTATTTTCTGTTAAAAAAGGTTTTAAAAAATGTCCAAGCACGCATATTTGACGTAAAATTAATTCAACTTTCAAAAACTTTTATTAGAATTTTCCAAAAATGCAATCGTGAAAACTATATATGATTATTTCCAAAAAATATGGATTTTTCAAACAAAACAAAAAAGTTTTATCTCGCTTTTTTCACATTGAAATCATTTCAGAATTCCTGTTTGAAGTAAAGAAATCGTGTCCTCAAGACTTGAACTTTGAAATGTGCATGTTAATATTTTGAAAATAATGGTAAAACCATCCAAAATGGCAGCTCAAAAACGAAAAAATCGTGGAAAATTTCAGGAATTTTTTATTTGAAAACGATAGTATTTCGGAAAGAATGTTGCTGAGCAAAAAGTTCTTAGAATTAATCAAAGAATACGCTGACATTTTTTCAGAATTTTTTCAACACTTTTAATTTTTCAAAGTCTCAAAATTGTTAAACATTATCAAGTCTTCAAAAAATTCGGAAAGTCTATCATTTTCAAGTAAACAATTCCTGAACTGTTCGATGATTTTTCCGAGGTCTTTTTTCTTAGCCCATCATTCTCAAGTAATTTGTTCATAATATAATTCACTTGAAAATAATAGAATTTTTTATCTTTTATTGGGACATACAGATTTTTTCTAAATCATAATATTTTTTCATTTCATCTTGTTCATTTGTGTTCTGAAACAAAATTGATATAATGATCAATGAGTAGATATCCAAAAAATTTTGAAAAACGGATATTTTCGTGACTTGCTTTTGCACTTTCTCATATATAATTAAATTTCAAACGACAATATTTTGACGCAGAATATTGTTTGGTTCAAACAAATTTTATTCGTAAATTATATCCATCCCTTGTATTGAAGACTTTTTTCATTTAAAAAAATTTGAGTATTTTAAATAATGAAAAAAGTGTTGAAAAAATTGTGAAAAAATGTCTGCGTATTCTTTGATTAATTCTAAGAACTTTTTCTTAAGAAAGTCTCTCGTTTACAAATAAAAAGTTCCTGAAATTTTCCACGATTTTTTCGTGTTTGAGTCGCCATTTTGGATTTTTTACCTTGATTTTCAAAATGTTAACATGCACATTTTATAGTTCAAGTCTCGAGGATGCGATTTCTTTATTTCAAACAGGAATTTATGAAGTAATTTCAAAGTGAAAAAACAAGATAAATTTTTTTTTTTTTTTTTTTTTTAAATCCATGCTTTTTTGGAAATAATCATATATAGATTTTTACGGTTGCATTTGAAAATATTCTGAAAGTTTAATTAATTTTACGTCAGATATTCCTGCTTACATTTTGTTTAGAACCTTTTTTTTTTTTTAACAGAAAATACAACCGTTGAAAACTGTAATGAAAAAACGTCCATTCAGGACTTAATATGTTAAAATAAGAACACTAATAATATTAAACATAAGTTAAACAATATTAAACACATCCAAATACTTTGATAAAATTCATGAACACTTTGATTCACAAAAATCATAAAATTATACCTACTTTTGCTAATTTTATGTATATATATGACTTTCTTGATTGTTATTGACCAATTTAAAAAAATGTTGATAGATGAAAAATATATAAGAATCTTAAAAGAATTCGGTATAATTTATTTCAGAAGTTTTGGAAACGTTTTTTCATTTGGCCGTTTTTTGAAAAAGTCAAAATTGGATTAAAATTTTTTTTTTTTAAATTCAGACAATGACAGAAAATAATGAAAGTTTACTCTGCCAGTGGCGAAATACAAATTTTTTTTTTTTAGAACCTCGAATTTTGAAGTTATTGTGTCTCCATCTATCGTGAATTTTTTACTTCAAACCAGTTTAGTCATTGGGTTTTTTAAGCATCCGGTATTACGACGATTCGGTTTATTCATATTCGGGTTATGCACATTCGTTTTTTTTTTCACAATCGTGGTATAGCCAACATTTGGTCATATAGGATGCAGCATATGTTACTTTGAACATTTCGCAAATACATCATTCGGTTAACCTACATATTATGTATCGACATAATCTCATTTGTTTCGATTCTATGCACTCACTGTTTTGCTTTGTCGGATTGCTTTGTACTGATTTATACAGAAGAACACACAACAAACATAGACAATATTATTATGTTTGACAAAGGAACACATTACAGAACTAATCCAAGACACAGAGGATCAACGTATATTGATGAAAATAATTGCTTCTGTTTGCTTGGTTGTCGACAATAATCGTACCCAGGCGCGTATATGCTATCTTTGTCATTTAAACTATCGTTTCATAGTTTACAGGGAATGAAAATGTACATATCGTAAGCTGGCACGGGGAAATCACAGCACACGAATGTGTAATATGGATATTTCCCATTCTCGGCAGTTTCTTGATAACACATATACAATTGGCCCATTACGAGCACATCAAACGATATATTCGGATGTATTCCAAGTCGACCAATGATAATGTAGCCGAGTCTTTGGACTTAATGTCAATTGACGGAATATCAATTCACATCTTATTAATTTTATGAATAGGTTTTCTTTCAATTCCTTGTCGTTCTTTGCTCCTTGCTCAGTGTCACGGAAATGTAGATGTCCATTCGAATTTCAAATATTGCTTGTGTCGACTAGGCATAAACTAATGACTCATGACATGGATTTCCATTACGGAGCGTCTGAAGTCGTTTCGAATAGAGGAAGAAATTATGCACTTCGCTATTTGTTTTCATGCACAGATGTACATGGATACTTCGTATTGCATTAAGAAGATTGGCGATGAGTAGTAACAAATTCATTGGAATATAACAAACGCGATGTATTTTCTTCCAAGAAGACTACCCGCACGTGCTGCATGGGATCTCGTTGCATCGCAAGACATCAAACGCCAAAAGTCAGCGGTTACCCTTTCATATAAATATTTAAATCTCTTTGTTTGTTTACGATATTCCTGGAAGATTGGCTCTTTTTTTTGTACGCCGAGACGCGAGCGCGGTTGGAAAAAATAAAAAGATAAGGCCGATAATGATGAAAAGAAAAAAGCTAAAAATCACCGACTCCGAATCGGCCGACGTCTTCGTGGGTCCAAGTATTTGTCATTCATATTTAAATCGAAGAAAAGGGCGCGTCGATGAAACGAAGTTGGTAAGGAAGAAAAGAGTTGGAACGGATAAGGATGAGCAGGAGAACATGAGAGCGAAAGAAAAAGGTGAGGGCTGCGGAGGGGGGCGCGAGGGGGAAAACAAGAGAATCGAGCCGAGGACACCAAGTAAACTTCAAAGGACTCTTTGATGGTTTCCGCTGCTGCTATTGCGAGATCTTGATAAGCCGGCATTATACGTCGGTAGTATACTATCCTGCAGCGGTGAGCGCACACGCGGAATCATATACATATTCCGTGCTCAAACCAGTTTTCGTTCGAGACCGTGGTATAATTAAATGCGTCAGCTCTGGCAACTCGTAATTGCCGCCACGAGAGAAGAGTCGATGGGAGAAGAGGAGTATTGTGAAAGCTATAGCATCAGAGAGGCATTGCGGCAATCTCAAGAGAAAGGAAATCGGAGGAAGTCGGCGAAAAATCTAGATTTTCCAATGTTAAGAACCATGTGTATATGCACATAGGCTATATGTATCCCCTTATAGCTGCAAACGCGAAATATAATGTGGAAAGCCATCAGTAGGACACGCGGAGTATATCGAATGTGGAAAGCGCAGAATGTTGCGGAAGGTCTGAGGAAATCGGTGTTACAGGTGGGCGTTAGAAATATGTGTGACACTGCGTTCTCATCAAACGGTTCTTTTAATTATCCATTAACTCTCTGATGGTCACTGCTGCCGACAATTGATCCCATCCCAGTAGCGAGCTAAATTGCTTCGCAACGAAGCACAAGAGTGGCTGAAATTCCAAACGCAGGGGTACCGCTATTGGCTGAGTACGGAGCCTGTCTGGAATACTGTTTATTGAGGTGATTGACTGCACTTAATTACCGGCAGACTATGCATTGTCCTGTGTACGAATTCAGCACACTTTAATCGAAATGTAATTATCGTTCCGCTAAATGCCTTTGTCGGAACGTGTGGTTCGTATATTTCGAAAATGGTGCAGATTGATAATCTGGACCCATCTATCCGTATACCGTACGAACGAATATAGTGCAGGCGCACTTTTTGTACACCTATCTTTATCATTAATTCGATTCCGTCGAAGACGAATGTTTAAATGTGATATTCGTTCGTTTACGGTTTACGGGGCAAGGAAAAAAAAAGAAAGAAAGAAAGAAAAAGAAACCGACAAAGAATATAAAACGCAGATGTAGGTTGTAAGTTTTATACAGAGAAATAAAAAAGGAAGTGTATCTGAAGAACAATGGTCCAATGGGTGCGACGACAGTCGAGGTGGCCGGAGAGAAGCTTCCTTTCATCTTTGCCGCCTTTCTGATTCACTTCACGCGTATTTACACCGGAGCTGTTTCGAGTGGCGGGTCAAGCTGACAACTGCGTTTGAGTGTAGTTCTCTGACGAAGCCGTTGCCTCTGTCGGTTATCAATATATACATCTGTATGTGTGTTTGTGTGCGCGCGCGTGCGTGTGCATGCGTGTATACCTATATAAATGTATATATTTATAGGTATAGTAGCAGCTGACAGTAATGGAAGCGGGCGAGCGTGAGGCAAATTGAATAAAAAAGGCCGATCGACCCAGACATTCATTAGGGTCGCATTTTCGAGTTTACCAAGCTTTCGAACAACCACTGAATTAGAGAGTCACAGGACTCGGTCATTTAAAGATGAAAAGACGTTCGCTTTCGGCTCGGCGCAAAATTACGAAATTATCAATCATCTTTAATGCACATAACACGTTTATGTTTGGCAACTTATTTAATGCAAATTACACGTTTAGTCGCTTTACTTCTCTACTTCTCATTTCTTATCGCGATACGCTATAAATTAATTATTAAACATTTTCCTATTAAAATGTTAATGATTTATTGTTTCTCGTTAATCGTCACCACAAATGCCAGTATCATCGTCATCATCGATTTAATTGTTAATTTGAGCATTCACGAGACGGTCACCCCCACCTAATTTTTGCGAATATCGGTTCACTCGTCAATAAGTACTCGTCACACTTTTTGTAGTGTTCACCGAATACCTTTATAGTGGAGAGAGAAATAATAGAATTCCATTCAAAACAATGTCCAACTGGAGAATTCTTTGACTATTTCCTGATAAGCCCTAAACATTTTACCATGTAGCTCCATAACACGATGAAGTCCAAACAAGACGAAACGATTGTGTGTTGCGAAAGCCATCAAATCTTCGTGCAGTACGAGCTTGCTTGTTTTCTGGCTGCCTTTTAAGTGGGGGAACCTCCTGGAAAAAGTTTTAAAAAATTTCCTTCCTGGTTTAAAAAATACACGTCCATCTGAAGTATACATTTCCAAAGTTTCACATTCCAACGTTACACTTAACTTTTTGTTAGCGAAAACTTAAAACGCGTTTTATCAAGAGTTTGTTTTGATCATCTTTGGGTTCAGCTGGTTCAAAATCTTGACAGAAATTCAAGTTGATTGACGGATTCCAAAAGATTGCTAATCTTTGTTCCGGTTGATGATTTTAGAATGATAGACAAAAGATGATAGAACAGTGGTGGTATCTTTGACGTATATACATTGGATCACCGCATATGCTATAATAACGGACGTCCAGACTTTCAGTTTTTGACCATTACAAATCCTATTTATGTTTACATCCATTATACATCCGATGGACGTCCTCGCCAGCGACAACTGGACGTATA
The DNA here is from genome assembly GCA_030522945.1 of Trichopria nigra. Taxonomy (NCBI): domain Eukaryota; kingdom Metazoa; phylum Arthropoda; class Insecta; order Hymenoptera; family Diapriidae; genus Trichopria; species Trichopria nigra. Next base: position 6,901 of record JAPYZR010003171.1, read on the forward strand.
ATTCTTACCACGACGGTGTATTTTTCGCCGTAATGTGTTTATCAATTTTATACAATAACGTAACCACGAAAATCGCTGAAGCCACACGAATGAGATATAGCAGATTTGATATCATTCACAATGCTGGACTCCGCCATCGTTACTCGTTTATCCCCAACATGCGATATATATGTGCATTTCACCCTCGTAGTGGTTTTCATTTGTGCAACAAATCGATTTCCTTTCAGGACTCGGTGGCACTTTACGGTACCACTATCTGGTTTATATAAAATCACAAATAGCATCATGGCGTGTCACTGACAGCGAACAATTTAAATATTGCAACGTTGCTAGGAAAAGAACCGTTTAAAACTCGATTGCAGTGCAATTGGCGCACAGCACTTTGATAGAACAGAATAGTTACGACGATCGCACATTATTACTATATGTGCATGAGCATATTCCATATGTACGATTATTCATAATTATGTTTTTGACGTCCTTTATTTTTGAGAACCTTCTTCTCCATCTTCCTTCCATATTTGTTAAGATTATACATTTATTATAAATTTAAAGTCAACCGTATATTATTTGTATTTATGTCGCTACTTATTTGAAAGTCCTCTCTAATTCATTTTTCAATAAAGTACACGTGTAATGCTTTAATACCGCCGAATTCATTTGTCAATCCATTGCGCTACTTTGAAATTCCACGAAATAGATGCCTCGCGGCGAAAAGTAAAGAGACCTTTTTTATGATAAGTATACACGTAAAGCGATGACGATTAATCCAATCACCGCAACGGGAGAAATTACCACTGTCGGCGTCTCTGATAAAGTCAAAGTCTATCAAACGCCGGCTTTGTAGTCGCGATCATGAATCATGCGAATCATGATTGTTTGATCGACCTCACCGGCAGCGCCAAGAATGAAGGGTTTTCCTAGTCGCGACGCCGCAGAAGCAACGGTAGGGAAAGACATGTATGTGTGCACGTGTGAGAGAGAGAGAGAGAGAGAGAGAGAGAGAGAGAGAGAGTGAGAGGTAGGGGGGGGGGGGGCGAGATGTTAGAGGAAAAGAGAAAGGGCGATTAAAGAACAAAGAACCACCGAGTGAAATGTGAGGCGCGGTGCCTTTGACGGACAGAGAGGCGGACATGTCCTACCTTTGTTTCTTGCACGCGTGCAACTTTTTGAAATTCCCTTTTCACCCGGCTAACCCCCGGTGCTCTCCATCGACGCTTTGACTCCTTTCCTACCGTTTGTTTGAACGTGACGTACTGTGCGTCCTTCTCTTATTCACTTGTCGCCCTCGATTAAAAGAAGCTGCCTCCCTCTATGCATAGCTCTTGCTTTACAGTTTTCCTTCTCATAATCGTGCGACTGTATTTTTTTCTCACAATTAAAAAGGTACCTACCTACCCTCTTGTTTTCGCTGACTACCTCCGTCTGCTACGAACCCCGATTAATTGCGCATAATTATCTCTAATTCGCGTATTTCACACTTATACTTATATAGAATAATGAAACTCCGGGAATACCATCGAAAGTGAGATTGAGAGAATAACGGTTTCGTGTTTTCTTTACGTAACAACAGAATTATGTTCCACTCAACTCGTGCGGTGTATCCTTCTAATTTACGCCTTAATTAATGACATTTAATTAATCTCTCGTGACACATTTTCTGCAGACACCGTAACTAACATAACGTAATAATAGTAACAATTGAAAGTAAAAGTTGCATTGTTTTTACAGCGCGCACGAGCCGCCTAAAGCGTCGTGTGTAAACATCTTTTGTCTTTATAATTTTGTCATCCTTTGATAATAAGCGTCGATTTAACATTGTACCGAGCAATTTACATCATCAGCATATACTACGTTGTCAATTTACCAAACTACGTACGAGGCTCGTGCTTCAATGACGAAAATTCAGATATATCACGATGACCATTGTCGTCGACGTCATACATGGATGATTGAAATGTAATATGCACAAAGACATTGTTCCATCTTGATATAATGCGTATCCTAGGAGCGAGGAAAGCAGGACGAATCTGACCAAGCTCAAGTCAAACTGTCTTAAATCAATTATAAATGACCTAATTTTAACTTGACGCCAATGTGTTTTAAGTTAAGGCAGATTCTCATTTGTGACATATATTTATGGTCAGCATTAACGTAATCCATTGGTTCATAGTTTGTCAACATCAACAGCATAAGTAATCATAACTGATAACGATTTGGCACTGTAAGACCAATAACGCGGATCAGTTTGTCGATGTGTGTTCCGGTGACATATCGTATATATTATACAATTTATTCTCGACCTTATGGCCACTGAACATCGTTTGAAATCATGAGAGATTTATCACAGTAGTGTAATACATTATACTACTTGATTACTTTAATTACTTTTCGATAATAATACACGTACACATTATGTCATCTATGACCAGGTGTGCCAATTACTTACTCAATATACGTTACGTCTGGCGCAAAAGTTAAAATGTCAATAACACACACGTGATAAGCATCTGTCGTCTTCTAATCTTCTTAATCTTAATTGAGGTATGTTGTTCATTCATCAACGTAATCAGTATGTAATCAATTCATAATCAGTGAAGCGGTTGGGATTTGATGTAGGGTCGGCAACACCTAATGTGTTTGCTTATATCTGCACCGATTTAATTTGTGGGCCGCCAGCGTCAGAGGGCAGATAAGGGGATCTGACGCAGGTTTCCATATACACGGAGTAAAGTGTTCCGTTAGAGTATCATGGTATCATTTAAAAGCTCGCGAAAATTATTCCATTCCTTCGTCATCTTTAATCGTGTTTATTTATCTTGCAATTTCCTAGCCCGAATTCAAATTGTCCCTGATGTCTTTGTTCTGTACATCTCGCTCGAGATGCATGAACGTAAATGCGAGCCCTTTTCGTACGCACTTAGCCGATTCGTCGAGTCGTTCGTTGGCTTTGTATTTTACAGTGCATTTGCACGGGGCGTTTGCCATGCCGCTACCGCTCTGCGTGCGGCGCGCTAGGATCCCGTTTGAAGTTTATCCGTGAGCGAAAAGCCACGTTTCGCGAATAACAGAGACTTCCTCCCTTTGACCTTGGTCTTTTGCGATATTTTTTTTTTTTATCGAGTTGCAAATCGAAGGATACACGATATGGGAGACGAAAGCTTGGGAATTCCATTCAATTACGAAGAGGTTGGTAGGGGGCGGATAATTCAATTTTTGGACCCCTAGTTCAGTTCTAATTTTCCAAGAACAAAAGGAGAGAATCTTTTTTAGTTTATCAGAATATTCCTAGAAGGAAATGAGCCCAGTTTTTGTCTAGTTTCTGTCCAGTTTGCTTTTTTCCCCTGTTAAAGGCGTAGGATAACTGGGCAGTGTAACAGAAAACTAGACAGATTTCTACCAGGGATGAGGTTAGAAAAAAAAACTCCTAAGAATATATTGAAATGTAGTTGCTTCAGGTTGCAACTCGAATTGATGGGGATGGGACCAATACCATTATGGTAGGCGCCAACGTATATGTTTTACATTATAATGTTGTATCTATTCTATCACACTGACCGACAAAAGGTCACTTTATGTTTTGTCTTTGATATGCGAAGTATCATTTCCAAAGGATTTTTTGATTCTGGAAACGATATGGTGGTCTCAGATTTATTCTGTTAGGTCGCATTTTCCAGAGTAGTGAGATTAAATTTGTCAAGATTGATCTTTCTTGACTGCATTTCTCGTTTCTTACGGGTAAGAAATTGCATCTAGTCTTGTTCATGCCATTTAAAACATCCTAACATTTAGGACCCGCCGCTTTTTAATACCATCGAATTAATGTTCATAAATCAACGAATAAGAAGATGTTAACAAAAAAATGTTGATGATGAAATTATTGCTAACGTAAAGTCGATATGAAATACTGCCGGGTCAGTTGATTATGCTCGTAAAGTGTGTAATAAGACAATATATTACGGACATAAAAAATCATAATATGGGAAACATAAATTTATGTTATATAGCTGAAATATATCTACTCTTTGATGGTACACAAGTGAAATTAGTAACCAGCACCAAAAGATACTTGGGAAATATTTCTGAGCTTGTCATTTAAGTGCGTTCATTATTTCTACGGCAGTCATTGTTTTGATTTCAAAGAAACTGGTAAAACGCAGAGCAGAGTTCTCCAGCTTTACAAGTGGTCGGATCTTAAAAAAGATCAGTTTTCGGCAACTTTAAAAGCTTCATGTGGAACACTGAAAGAACTCGAACCATGCAATTTGTATCACTCTTTTGTTCATTTGCGTGATTGAGACGTCAATGACATTTACAACGAGTCAATTACTCCAAACGCGTCGTTTAAACGGAAGTCGTATTGAAATACGATATGCATTGGAACATTTTTGCAGTATAAAGTGTTCAAATCTGACAAATATATCACGATGGATTTTAACAACTTGAAATTAGGATCTTATTGAGTTATCAGAATGTCCGGATTATCGTCGTATTTGCGTCTGAAATATCTCCTGCGATCTTCATGCTTAGGTTCAACACGACCGTGTACTTTAACCAAAGGCCTGATGGGGAAATCGCTCAAAGACGACTGTTCTTCCTGTCGACGTTTTGTAAATATTTCAGTTTGCGTCATCAATTGCGGAATGTCTACTGACACTGGTGTAGCAAACTGCAACGTTTATGAAACGTCGGCAAAAACATTTGACTCTGACGATTCCACCAGTAAGCACGTTAAACCGAAGTGCGAATGAACGCAGAAGCGGTCGGGTAAGAACAAAATTGAACCGAGGAAACCTGATATTTTCAGGATATTATGACGTATTATTTTTCTAATTAAGTCTCCGCCATTTTATTATGTATTTATCCCAAAGACGAATGGGATCTAAGTTGGGACAAAATACAGAACTATAAATATATATATATATATATTTGATATAGCAGGACAGACATTTTTTATTGCATTTTTGGATCTACAAACTCGTAAAAATTTATATTTCATTAATTTTGTTGTTGTTGTTGTTGTTATCTATATTTAATATTGTTTATATTTAATACACAGCTGGATTGGATTTAAATAAAATGCATCCTATCAGGTGTAAATAGAAGAGTGACTTACTGCATAAGCCATGACACGTAATCCTGTTGTTTCGATTTTAATTGGATACAATAAAGCATGACATGCATGATTCTTTGCAACGTTGATACGATCGAAAAAAGGATATTGACGCATATCAATGTAGAGGGTCAGGTAATTTTAGCCAATGAAATTATGGCGGTTGGGTAAAGAGAATTTGAAGGGGAAACGGCGATCGACCACTGACAAGATTTCATTGCTAGAATTCCACCCCTCTATCTTTGAACTGTTTGCGCATCCCTCTGTTTACCGTAATCTTCCTTTTGTATCATCATGCCTCTAATGAGATTGGTGGTTACCAGCAGCAGACACTTAATCAATCAGAACACTATATAGCATGTACATAATTTTTATATTCAGGGGATCCCCAGCGCCGCCGTGGCTCACGCGGAAGTGAAACCCATGATGTGAAGCCGATGGAGAGGGAAAGAAACAATTTCTTGCATATTTTAATGAAGTACTTCGAGGACCCCAAGAATGTACAGAAATGTTCAGATGCAATTTTACGAGTTTCTTTTAGTACGGATATTTTTTTTCATTGTATTATATTTAGGTCGAATATTTATTATGCCCCAAAAACTTAATAAACTCAAATCTCATTGGAAATGCAGGGACAATGGAATTCACCAGGGACAACGAGATAAATGATTGACAAATTTAACGTTAAAACCAACTGTCGTATCGACTGCGCGTTTTAGAGATACGGATTCAAGAGGATAAGATTTCGCTTTTACTCACGTTGAAATATTTATCGCGCAAATGGCAGAACCTGACGGGAGATTTCATTCGAACAAAGTATGCTGCTTAATGATTAACAATATTTTACATTTTGTGCGAGCGCAGTGACGGATTCGAGACATGCTTTTTGAATTTAATCATTGTGTATGTTTTATGTAAATTATATATTTTTTGTTGTTGTCACTTTTTGTATTACACTATATTTAATGACGTTTTGGGTTATGAGATGACATTTATATTTGTTTTGTATTGTATCGTATAATAATAATAATAATTGCCAATAACCTAACCTAATGTTTTATGGGTATGCACACGATTTTAGATATCAGAACATATGTGTACAGTAATCGAGAAGATTAACTAGAATTTAAACTTATCTTTTTGAATTAAATACACAAAACACTGGTGTGTATTTAATCTATTGTGCTAACGCATCAATATCCACGGTCACACTATAATGTATTGTCTTTGGGTATTAACGTTATATATAGTGAAAATGAATGTTGTTATATTATTTAAAAAAATTTATTCTGACATAATATAAAAAAAGCTAAATTACGAACCAGCCTATTTACGATTAAAAGTCAATGCAACAAACACATTGTCTTGTATGTGTTTTGATAGATTTTGTAAATATTTGACAAATTTTGAAATATATTGTCTTCGAGAAAGTTTGTAATTTGACTATTGTATACTGTGAATATTCGTACTGGATTGTCGGACATTTATTCTAATTCTTTTAGTTCATTTTAATTTTCTCTTATGTGTAGTTATTTTGTTATTTTTGCTCAAATAGTTTTTCATTGTTTTTTCATTTCATTTCAGCAATGAACCTTAAATAACACATCAATAACCTTCTTTTGATGGCATTTTTTATTTAATACCATCAATTATTTTTTTTTATCATATATATTTATTCCTATTATACATTTCTTCCTAAAATAGAAAATGATTATCTAGCCAAGGCAACTAAAAATGTACTAGGAAACAAATTTTCGAATGATAAATTGGATTGGTATTTTATTATTGAACCATGTTTTTTAACCAATTTTCTTCTATTAAATTATAAAATGCGTAAATAAAGGGCACTTTTGAAGATACTATGAGAATGTTGAGTAAAATAGCCAGAATTGTCTTAGTTCAGCAGCTTGCCAAAAATAGATATATAGTTTCGAGAAAAACGCGACCATATAGTTTTGAGTTCCAATGCCCGCATCAGCACGTACGTTACCTATTTATCGCTATACGGGAAAGTCTAACTATAGCATCTAAGTGACTGTCTAAGATATCTAGGATTCTCTTTGAAATGCTACATTTACCCGTATAGGGAATACATTTTTAATAGTAAGCTTAGGAAAGACCATAAACCTTGCTATACGAAGCAACAACTTTAACAAAGGTATTTTGATTAAACTTCAGACGCGAAACTAAACGTGCGTTTCAATTTTATAGATATAGATGGCGACATAATACAAATTTCATTTACGCAAGTGGTATATAAACTATAACTGGACACCATACAATGTTTCTAAGAGTCGTCCGATGGATTTCTATTCGTGACAGCAATTGATTTAATGAATGTCATCGGAATGATGATCAATACACAGTCGTATAAGCATCAGTATATAATTCAACACTATTAAAATCCCAAAATAGTGCGGTGGTGATAAGAACGATAACTTCGAAATTGCGTGTGTATTTATTACGGAAGCACGCCATTTAATATTTTTTTATTCCTTCGTTATCATTTCATGACTATCAAATATTTACAGAATTATAAATCCAAATATCTGTCAACTATTATTATTAACCGCGTTTATCGCATGCTTTATATCGATTCTCATCATTGTACATCAGCTCGGTCCTCCACTATTATTGCTCACCGTTCGAAACTCACGGCTACTTAAACATCTGTTTAAATAGCCATAAGTTTCGTAGCCAATTTCCCTTAACCGAATCGCATCGCGGCTCGTTTTTACAAAATACACGGAGATTCCATTTAAAGTCACGTTCAGAAACGCGTCCTTTAAAAATGTCATCGAAAAGGAGAAGAAAAAAACCCGGACAGCTGCACCCCGAGAGAGCGAAGTTTCGTCGGAAGTCGGCGAAAGATGCGTCGCTTCTTCCTTTTGAACGTGATGGCACTACGTTAATGCCATTTATAAAAGCAAAGGAAAAATAAACATAAAAGAAAAAAGAAAACGTAATATGCCTTTCTTTCGATATATATATATATATATATATATATATATATATATATATATATATATAACGAAAGAAAGGCCACTTATGTTTTCTTTTTTTTTTTATGTTTTTTTTTTCTTTGCTTTTATAGATGTCTTTAACTCCGCTCCCTCACG
>JAPYZR010003172.1:0-14845 GCA_030522945.1 Trichopria nigra
CACCAAAAAATTCCCAAAATCGAAGAATCGGAAAAATTTTTGTTGGTGAATTCAATACTTCGCCCGCCTTGCGTCAGGCGAAGTAATTTTCCGCTCTTTTCATATCCGGGGTCAAAAGCAGATATTCACATTTAAAAAATCGAGTTCAAGGTCAAGCTACTTGGTACCATTCGATGACCCCCTCCATCCCCTTCAACTTTTGATTAGATCATTTTTCTCTATCTGACTTAGATTCTTCAAAATTACTGTGAGGCGATTAAAATGAGACACCCTGTCTTGTCAAAATGTTATAAAAATTGCATTTTTATTAGATTCTATAGGAATCGTGAAAATGCAATAAGAATTTATAGGAAAACTATATGAAAACTATGGGAAAACTATGATTTCTGTATTATTTTTGCGCTTGCGCTGTAGAATATTTTCGTGCGGGCTGAACTATACAAATGGAAATAATAAATATGCATCTGCATTTTGACTGGAACCTCTTCAGAATACTGATGTCTGCTTTTGATGCACTTCCCCAAAGTTGTGCCCCATACGTCCAAACTGGTATAAGAATGTTTTTATATATTATAAAGTAAACCGGATTTCTTGCCTAGAAGCTAGTGCAGCTTTTTTATTTTCAAATTTAGCTGTTTACGTTTACTCCAGATATGCACTTGCCACGTAATACGACGATCGAGGTGCATGCCAAGATATTTGACACTGTCGTTTTATCTTATTGGATTATCGTTGAAAAGAAATAAAGCAGAATAATATAAAGGAGATGTTTATATATTTACATTAAATTAGAAAATGACACCATGTTGTTTTGATTTAGAATTCATTGTAATAAAGAGAAAATTACGAGCAATTTAACGAAAACAAATACTAATCATGCAAATTTATTATTCTTAAAAATTATTTAAATTACGAATTATTGTGAATTATTTGAGTGCCTTATAATAAATCGTGAAATCATTAGTGATTTTTTCGAATTCACGAAATACTATATATTTCCAAATAAATTTGTACAAATAAAGTTTTACAAATAAAGACTTTCCCAAGAAGCACGAATTAAATAAAAATGGAAACAAAATGGAGATTAGAGTGTAAATTGGCTGCTATTTGCGTATCACGGGATTCCGTGTCGTTATACATTTATTACGTACCTATATAGATTTACTTCGTCCCGTTGTACATAATTGAATCGTTGGTACACTCGCGGTTTCCTCCAGTCGAGAATGCAATTTCAAACGTGCGAAAATTCCCGACCAAAATAAAGCTGCCCCCGATCGCTAAGATTTACGATCTCAACTGTTTGCGAATTCCACACCTGACTTTACTCAGGCGGATTTCGTTCTCTTTCCCCTGAAATCCAGCCTGTATCGTAATTTCTTTCCTACACTCGGACATGAATGCCACGTGTAAAGAAGGTATTACAATGAAAAGGGTGAGAGAACAATCAAGGTGTTTAAATATATCATTGTATGGATTTGTGAAAAAAATTACAAAAATTATTTTTTAGATCCCTGTTTTACCGTCCCCGTTTAAGTTTCTTTTTTATTTTACGTTGTTATTGGATACACTTTACATGTAAAGTAATTAAGCTGCAGCGTCTTAGGAATACTTAATATAATGAATATTCATCTTCATATATTTATATAATTATAATTAGTATACTTACCATAATTTATTGAAAAGTATATTTTTTTTACATCAATTTTTAATCAAGACAATCAAATGATTCCTCGTTTAATTCTAAACTGACTGCGCTGAAGTTTTATGTGTTTATATAAACTTTCATATATATAGATTAAAAATTTTCAAACGAAATATTTTTTTTTGAGAACGCTTACAGAAAACAATCGATCAGTATACCGTGAATATACTCTTGTCTCGTTTTTTTCGAGTCTTTTTCTGCCACTTTCAAAAGTTTTCTCTATCAATCCAAATAGTGCGTATAAACAGAATTCCTATAATGTATTATAGTATAGAATTAAAATAAAATTCAAGTATCAAACTCTGTATAATAATGAGTTTGGCTTCACAAAAGATGAAATCAAAATAATTTTTGAAGATTTATATGAATTTCTTCAGGAAATGTTTGATTTTATAATCTACTTTTCCATAATTCAAACTCTTTTAGTGAAGTTTCAAATACTTGAAATAACTACAATACATATTTTGAATAAGAAATGCACAAATTAATAGTTTATAAGAATAAACTTTGAAAAATGAATTATTTTGTTAAATTTGAAATGAAATCAATATTCAGTAGTAATTATATGGATTGTCACGTTATTTGCGATATCAGCACATTAACATTGAAATTTTAAATGTGGAATGAAATTAGGCAAGTAGAATTTGATTCGCTAGTGGTAAGCATAGTTCCCTATCGTCTTTCTAAATCTGATAATTTACGTGTAATCCAATAATTTAAATGAAGTTATACACATGACGTCAATTGCGATTAATCTATGACAATATATTTACCATATACAATAATATAATATTCAAGATGATTTAATTTACAATCAACAATTAACCTAATGAAAATGCAATTTTTGTAAATTGTCAACTTTCTAAATATAGATAAACGCACAAAAACATACATATTTGAAAAAAAAAACATCGAATTAAAAAATATCTAAAGAATATTATTTTTGTCCCGTATTTAATTTCAAGGACATCCAAAAAGATTCAAAAAGTGTGACGAAATGAAGAATTACTTTTTTTATGTATTTAATTTGAACACGTCTCTCAACACGTGTGACATGGAGTGGATAACTTCAAGGGAAGTTAAATGAGCTGAAGTTAAGGGCATGGCGAGCTACTATCAATTAAATGACTACAGACTATATGGGTGGAATGTAATAAAGTTTGTTGCTAAAAAACGACGTACATTTTCTAGAGTTAATTTATATTATATAACTATTGCGCTAAATATCGAACAAGCATTTATTTCTTGTCTGCCTTTATTACATTCTATACAGAACGAATTAATTATGTAAACCTTATATTGATGCTAATGTTAGATGAACGAAATGTTTCGTGGCAATATACTTTATAAATGATCCGGAAAATATTGCTTTTTTATTTGTACCCATACAACAGGTTGGATCGAATATTCAATTTGTTCACTCGAAAAAAATGACCATGTTTTTTCATCCACGTTTTAGACTATTAACATAAATAATCTAAAAGTACAATAAAAAACCTCCTATTCGTGATCTCGTATGTATACGTACGAACGAAAATAGATATCAAAAATAGGCGTGGAAAAATAGATCTGATTAATTCTTGGGATAAATGGGGAAACACTTTAAACACGTACAAGTTTATCAAGTTAGTAAAATAAATTGATTAACGACTTAAAATTTTCGGAAAAAAATTGTAGTTTATCGTATAGAAGTCGAGACATTTCCGATCTCCAATATGGGTTAAATATCTGTTTCCGAACACAATATGCACCCATGTATATACGAAAATCAAAACTATGAGAAAAATAGTAAAAGACATTATTTCGAATTTGACATAGATATTGGTAAAATGTACATTTTATTATTTATCCTTTTTTTTTTTTTAAACTCTAGGAAAAAAAGTGACACCAGTTTCTTCCCAATTTTTCTGGCCTTTATGTTAAAAGTAATGGAGTCCAGAAAAATGGCCATAAACTGGTATACATATATTTAATATTTTCACTTGCAATTGATTTAATCTCACATTTCTAGTTAAAGGCCGAGGGTGGGGGTAAGGGACTTTTTACGGGATGTTAAGTTTAATACTTCGGTCCAATGATTATTACTTGATATTTTTAGGTATATAGTCGGAGCATATTAAATATAGTAGTTTCGAAGTATTCGCTTGAGGCAAGGCGCAATATTGCATTTTTTATTACTATAGACTTAAAAGAACTTTTCTTGGTTTTAGTAGGATGAAGGTTTCGTTATTGAGAATTTAGGAATGAACGTTTTACGTATTGATTATGTTGGTGGACTCTTTTGAGTTTATTTTGAGTTTTGAGTTTATTGCATATTGTGGTCACAGATTTTAGAACTATAGTTATTACGTTATTGTTAAAACTTCTCTTAAAGAAGTGGTCAACAAATAAATTACAATCCATCAGCATGAGAAGTTTTCTATTAGACGCTATCATTTATAAATAGCAGATTAAATGAAAACTTAAAAGTAACGGACTGAAGCTAATATCAAGCAAATTTTACATATAATACTAGTAATAAAATTCATTACTTATATATTAAGCAATTTTTTGCATAGATATTCTTTTAGAAGTAAAGATGGTATGGTAATAAAGCGGCTTTCAGGTTCGCTTCATTCGCACAATATTTAGTGATGCAACTACGTCAGAAAAATAGGTATGCCGGAAATAAATACTGGATGAGTTTATCTTCAAACAACCGAGAGTATTCATCGCGCAGAAAAATCTGTCAATCAACTAAAATCAATGACCCAATTGAAGAATATATTTAAAAATGGTCAAATCGGTCACGATTATTGTTTACTAAAGTACAATTTATTTTACGACACCAAAATAGGGGCATTCGCGCGCATGAAATTGACCAACTTTAAATTATTTCATATATTTCTTCGATGATTTATATCAATTTTGAAAATATTAAGTCTATTATTTTCAATACGTTTTTCAATGTTATTTTTTTTTTTTAATTTGATCTGATAAATTTTAATTTTTATATTTTCATTTTATGCTTTTTTACAATTTACCTAATCACGAATTACATGAAATATTGAATCTATATATATTGAAATCAATTTAATTGTTATGTACAAAAGAAAAATGTTCAGACTCATATTTGCTTTTATTAATCAAGATGAAGATCACAAAAAAATCTGACATTTGTCGTTGCATTTTCCGCTCAACAGTTTGACGATCGATACATCATATCGCTACTGCTTTCTCCTGATGACATTTCGAGTATAATTATTGTAAGCAGACAAATAAGCATTAATAAAAATGGAGTGATCTAGAACTCAAACAGGCGTTGAAGCCCTCGTATGTCAACTCACCCTTAAGTAACTTTGGTGCGGCTTAGTGTTGCTTGCATACGCAACCGTGTTATCATATTATTTATACATGCGATGTTTATGACTGGCCTAGTTTTGCTTCTTCGTGCTGGTTAATCGATGATTTTCTGGTGAAATAATAATCGATCATTGGTTCCTCCTGCTCCTTCTACGCGTTTCTCTTCAAAATTGTTTTCATGCCAAGTGCAAAATGATTCTTCTGCTCCTTCTACTGTGAACCACTAAATTTATCACGAATATAAGAATAAGGAAATAATAATTAATTTGACCTAGTATTATTATACGTTTTTTTTTTAATTCTACTATTGACAGCTTAGAATTTTATTGTCAGAGGAAGTACTTAGTAAAAATATACTGTATACTTATGTTAATTTTTAAATTAAAATACGACTATGTACTATAAAACGTTTAAAAATCTTTTTCTTGCTAAAAATAGTGTTATTAAATACCATTTCAATAACGCTACTTTTTAAGCAACCCCTATAATAAGTACTTTATTTTAAATTCGTCGTCGAATTAAATCAATGAAATAGTTCAACAAAAGTAAAAATCAAATATATTTAACACGGCTGTCTTAAGATATGATTTTAGTCATTGCCAATGTCGTATATATCATTTATTTTTTACGCGTGACATCTGTTAAGAGGATTAAACGGTTATCTCGAAACTTTAATCTATCTTTTAATAACTGTCATGAGAGAGAAAAGGGATACAACGTCGAGTTTCGAGCTTTAAGATATTCTATCCCTTTTTTCTAAATATTAAATGAGAATAGTTTAGAACGTCAATGTTTACACTTTTCTTGTGCATATACACTACAAATGAATATATATGCGAAAATAATTTTGTTCTTATTATTTTACGACGTTTTAAAAGGTGATACCCAGATCTTAAGATCAGTATAAAAAATTTATTAAAATAAAGCATAATTAAAGGCCAATCATTTAGCTAATTAATAATTTTCAAAAATAATAAGTTTTCTGATATAAAATAAATTAAAATAAAAAAAGTACACTTTCATGATATAAAATTTATCAAGAAATTTTGATCAATGGTAATAATTAATCTAAACTTTAACTCCAGAATAAAAATAGTATTACTTGAATTAAAAGAAAAATTTTAGCTTTAAAATTTTAGAAAGTAATAAAATATAATGAATAACGATATTGAAGATGGATATAAACAAACGATTCGAAAAGACGATAAATGAGATAGACTACGAAAAGAGTTGTGTCGAGAAAATTTGATATATACTTATAAAATGTAAAATCTATTAAGGTGAGAAGAAAAATGGTGGTAAAAGTAATAAGTAATAAGTATACAAGGTACATATTATGAAAAATAAAAAAAATGCCAAAATTTGATAAACAGTAATAAAATCGATGAAAATACAATGAAATGAAAAATATCACACTGAAAGTAACATGTTGAAAAGAATTAGTGGCAAACAATGCAGTATAAATAAGTGTATAAATACAAATTATTAATAAAAAAATTATATAATTTGTGGAATTTTTCAAATTTATAAAAGAATGAATAAACTGATAAAAATAAAAAAGTAAAATCACGCTACAATTTATAAAATATAAAAATTAATTATGAAAATTGATAAACACCGATAAAAATAACGACAATTAAACGAAAAATGAAAAACGGAACGAAACAAAATTTGACAAAAATTGAAAAAAATTTATGAAGAAATTAAATAAATTGATAAACATTAATAAGAATTAACTGTTTAATTAATTGAAAAAGTGATAAAATAAAAAATGTCTGAAACAAGCATTCTTGAAAAAGACGGGATAATTTATTAAAAACTCATAAAAACGATAATAAAGGAAAATTTAAAGAGGCCTTGCCATGTCCACGGCTCCAAAAGCCTGGCGCTCTCGAGGCCAGGTCAATTACGAGGGATATGGGTGTAGGCAAAAAAAATTAGCAAAAATTTAAGTTTGAGAGTATTTCCTAATTGTAGTCAAAATTAAAAAGGACCTAAATACGACAAAATATTTCATGAAGTATCATATAATGCTTCCAGAAGCCAACAAAAATAGGACGAAAAATGAGTAGAAAGAGATATAAAAGTCCAAATTTACCTAAGTATATATAGTCATAATTAGCAAAAAGCAGAACCTGAACGATCAGAATTTTATCAGCACAACACTGATTGCCGAGATAAATAGAAATATAAACTCTCAAAATTTTGTGCTGTCACATCCTAATTTACATAATATTTATTTCAAAAATTGCAAATTTTATTTCGGTGAATTCGCTTTCCAAACAAAAAACTATTTGATTTTTAAATATAATTGACCGTTTTTATTGGAGAAATAAAAATGTATATGAAATATAAATAGTAAAGATTATATTTCACGATCAGTTATGATTTTAAGTGGGACATTTCCTCTATGTCCTATACATTGGTCAAGAAATCTAAAAAATCCATACATTTCGGATCGAATTACGGAAGTTCGCGCGAAGAGTGACCGATGGTCATCCCATTGCCAACAAAATCCTCTTCGCTCTTCATCAACACTACGAAGCAGCGATAAATTCGAATCTTTCACCCTGAAATTCACTTTGCTTCACTTGCCAACTATATCGAGTAACCCTATGCCCTCGACCAAGCTTGGTCCAATTCGTTCGTTGGCAACACCCGTCACTCTCGCGACGAGTTATAAATCGACGACCTTATACATGAATTCATGTTACTATGGTAACATTCCTTCACCCTTTCTCTTCTTTAGGCTAGAAAATATTTTCTATTTACAATTTTAAAAGAAATTGTATTCTGTCTCTGGTTCAAGTATATTATTAAATCATCACAGTTGAAGATAGAGGTTATATTCTGCAATTGTGACGTTGACTCACTAAACTTAGAACGTCACATTATACTTTTTATTGACATTGATTATAAATTCTTTATAAAACAGGGCTCTTATATCCAAGATATGTATAAAATCGATTTTCATATTTGTATTATTCTTTTATATTTACAAAAATGACATATGTGTTTAATTTATTCTCTGATGTATGGAGCGGGGATTGCTGGCTGTATAGAACGAAGAATTCACTCTTTTACCAGTCGCGTTGTTACTTATAATAACAATATAAAGCTCTAGCGCATTATTATCATTACCAAAAACACTGTATGTCAACATCTATAATTACTGAATGCTCACTCGGAGTTGTGATTATTAGAAAGATGAAATCAAGTAATGTTATGTTGAAAATTTAGTTACAAGAGATTTACACATTCTTAATTTATTGGCACGTATTTATGAGTTCCGGTTGAACTATTAATAAAATGCAAATACTTTTAGTTATAAATATCTTTTATATAAATCATTTATGAAATGGCTTCTTATTTACCACAAACTTTGATTATCGTCATAAATTTTGGAATGATAACTGTAAATGTTAAAATTAATGAGCGAAATAAACTATATGTATATGTACATTTCCAAAACATTTTCATATTTCAGCATTGAAAAGCGTCATATTACGTCAAGTTTAGAATTTTATATCGTAATTATCATGAGAGTGTTAATTATATTTGAAAATATTAGTTCCAATGAATGTAAATGAATATATATATATATATATATATGTATATATGCATATTACATTTATTAATAATAAATGTATTGTAATAATAATTAAAATAAATACAAGGATATAAAGTATCAGGTAAAATGTTTACGCTATGAACGCATGAATTCCATACGAAGCCTTACTAATCGAGGAAAACCTTCGGAAAGTTTATTTATAATAGAAATATCCGATGTACCATAATAGCTTCTAATAAGAAGTTATTAAAGTATTAGCGCAAAAAATATAGTAGCGCATTAATAAACAATAACGATTGTAAAATATTAATAATACATTAGTGTAAACGTATAGCTGATTTTTTGTTTAGTATGCTTTCGCTCAAAGCTTAAACAACTTTTTTTACAAATTATGCAAATGTAATTTTGAATTGCGATGCCCTAGACGTTTTGAGTACATATATAAAATGTCCACTTCGTTTTCGTGATATGGATTTCAATGCGTAGATGGATCAATGATTTATATATATACATACATACTAATTACTGATTTTTACATATTATTTATGTATGTAACATTTAAATGTATTATAATGAAATAAAAAAGTCGAACCGGAAATTACACTTATTTTTACGACAGCTATTAA
This sequence comes from Trichopria nigra, assembly GCA_030522945.1. Lineage (NCBI taxonomy): Eukaryota > Metazoa > Arthropoda > Insecta > Hymenoptera > Diapriidae > Trichopria > Trichopria nigra. The sequence continues at coordinate 9,242 of JAPYZR010003172.1, forward strand.
ATGCCTCGCAATAAAATTGTACTTCAGTTGTAGTGATAATTTTGATTCATCATGCAGCCTTGAAATATTTTCGGTATTAATAATTAGTACACGAGTGCAGATGATTTTAAACGAGGCATAATAATAAAAACAAAATTAAACGTTTCAATGCCTATAATTATAACTACTTTATGCATATATATATTTAAAAGTAATACAAGTACAATAAAGTCTGAAATAGAAACGTCGCTATTTTTTTTAGAAGTATTTTGTGCCCGGTTAAATTAACATTATATATATATATATATATCTTGGTAAAATTTGCATGCTTGAGATTCGCCAAGAATATAGAAATTCTCTTATAATTCATGCTTTCTGCACATTTTAAATACACTTTACTGGCAAAACTAGCGTGAATTTATACATCTCGCGTGAATAATTTTCGCCCCGATTAAGAAACGTACTTGCACGTTAAAAAAAAAAAGAAAAAAAAAACATTTTTATGGTTGTACGTTGTAGCAACAAAATTTGTTTCTAAACAATTGAATTTACTGAATCTGAAAATTATAGTTCTAGTTGTGATTTGTCGATGATATAACGAAATTAAATTGCTAAAATTTCGCATTTATTTTCTCTATAAACTAGGTATTAAAGTTTATTATAAATAGTTAGAACCTTATCTACATTTACATGCTATGTCTGGGTAATTTAAAAAATATTTTAAACGTGGAAGAGTGATTGATAATTGACGACCTTATGGGTCCGCCATAATGAATTTTGCCAAAATGAATCCGAACCTTAATTGACTATATACGCACACATATATATATATTTGATTTATTTCTTTCCATTAAAAACTAGATACATATATACATGTTTAATGAAAAATAAATCATGATTTAATAATATAAGAGTATGAATTGAAACAAAGAAAATGTATGGATGGATGTATGGATGTTGTATTTAAAACACCTGTAAAAACTATGTAATATATTCCTATGTAATGTAATCCTAAAAACTCGTCGCTAAAAACGTTAATGTTGATGCAACCATAAATAAATAAATAAATAAAAAAAAGAAAAAAAGATAATGAAATTTAAGAAATAAAAAAAAAATATATATATATGAATAGAGTATAACAGTACGTGCGACATCAATTTTTGAAATACATTATTATACTTCAAAACAATAGTAACATTTAAATTATTATTATTTTTTTTTCTGACAATGTTAGATTTGTTTTTTTTTTTTTTTTTTTGCTAAATGAAATAAGAGTCATAATATCGTGAAATTTATATATATATGGATATATACGGATTGAAGAAAGCAATTATTAATAAAATATAATTATAGAATGTTTTATAGTTTACATCCTGAAAATATAAAGTACATACAAATTTTAATAGTTTACTATTTTTTATGGAATTTTCTTGATAAATTGTTACACTATTCAATAACATACTTTGGTAATGAAATTTTGTATCGTCTTATATTTCGATATGATACCAAATTAATTATTCAAGGAAAACGTTGACAACATTTCTAACGGTACACTTTTTAGCACGAACACCTCATGATATCGATTAATTTATATGTATCCTTTTTAAAGATTAAGTCACTTATTTTAATTTAGATTTATATCATTTCTTGCCCATTTTTTAAAAATAATTATTAGTGAATAATGTTTGGAATATTTAATATATATTTATTTTACTATTATTTTTTCTTTTTCAATATTTACACAGATGACTGTAATAAACGGTCGAAACGTTAAATGTTTTAGTTTATTTTTATTTAGTCCAATTTTCCAAGCATTATTCACTAATAATTATTAAGTTACTTATGCAAAATTTATTTCTATATCGCTTTTGTCTTATTTGCTAAATTGCAAGTATTAGATATTAAGAAATACAATTTGGATTAATGTCCATCGTATTAGCAGCGAAGAATGTCAGGAGCAGTAAAGAGAGGAACACTTATATATAAATAGAAGAGCATCGTGAAAACTGGGAAGAAGAATATGATGAAAGAGAAGGAAATGAAGAATTTTGAGATGATTGTAGTGAAGAAAATGATGACAATCGCGGCAATAATATCAATAATGTTGGCCTTGGAAATAGTGACAGTGATAAAATTAATGGTTGCAATAATAATAATTATGATAATGATGATAATGATGATAGTGATCACAATACTGATGAACATTAAAAATGTAATTTATTGTTGCATGCCGTATACGTTTCGTCCGCCTCTGATGGTAGCCATCTATTTATTTTACATAAGTAACAACATGTAAATAAAACTCATAAAATATGTGTATTTAGATTATTAATTTATATATTTCTTCAGATTTTCAATACTGATCTGTTATTCTCATCTTCCAGCCACTGAACTATGAGATATATAATTCAATTGGGTTTCTTGAAATATAAATTTTACAATTTTATTGTGACCGTCCATAACATTTGTTATCAATATGTAAAGTTTTTATCCTAAATTCCCACAATTATAAAAATAAGATTATTTTAATAGAACATGTAAGAATGTACTTATTTACGAAACTATTTCTACTCTCTGTATTCAGAGAGAAACATATTTTTAATATAATACTACATAATTTCATGTTTTACATGCTACATATTCCATACGGTATTATATACAGAGCACGCAGTTACTCCTAGGACTTGTTGATTAAATTATTACTTTCTTCACGAATCTTACTGAAGACATTTCCGCCTTTTTCTTTAATATTGGTGGTTGCTTTATCCAAGAATGTTTGTCCTTTCTGCATGTAGTCACTGGATTTTATTTTATCGAATAGATCGGATAACTTATTTTTTACAGTATTGTAAATATTATTTAACTTTTCCTTGTACTCTGATAGTGAATCTTGCGGTGTCGGTGATCCCTCCATCTGATTCGTTTCATGAAATATGGCAGTTAAATTAATTATCGAAAACATTATTATATATTTTATAATAATTTTTTGACGTAAGTATTTTGATTCTAAGTTTTTTACATTTAACTTTACAGTATTACAAGGCAATATGGTATTATAAAAATAATATAAAATGATAATATAACTAATAATAAAATGTGATACAACAAAAATAATCTTAACCTCTACACATATATATGTATTTGTGTATATTAACTATTGTACATTAAAAAGATGTAAAACAAATTATTTAAAAAAATGTTATTTATAAGAGTATTCGAATTTTTGTTGTAAAAAAATAAAAAAAATAAAAAAAAGACAATGAAATAAAAATAAAAATAATAATATATTTAAAAAATGCATTAATCCATATGAAAAACATTAAATTTTTTTTTCTTTTGTTTAACTTTTATAATCTTCAACGATAATTCGATGGACATAATCTCCATTTCCGTATATTTTTTAACTTGCAACACTTTATATTGTAAATTGTTGTAAGTATACTGTAATAGTTATTGACTATATTTATTTATTTTTTAGGCCAACATTTTTAATTTTAAGTAAAACATTTGTATCATTGATGAACTATATGTTAACGTTGAAAAAGAAGATAGTAAAAATGATACTATAGAAAAAGAAATCAACAAAGAACAAACACTCGAATGTAAAGATTCAATATATTATAAAAATCTCTTCAAATTATTTATCTGTCAATAAAACATGTACACACTTCTAGAATATTACTTAAAAATGGTATATAATTAAAAATTATCAATTTCCATTTTTTATTCATTTTTGGTGTTCATGTTGTAATCTATTTCTCTAAACATTAAAATGAATTTAATACCTTTTCATGAATTTATTGCGTATAATTTACATTAAAAAATGAACACTATAGGCGTATGACGTAGGTCAGTTATATCGCTGTTCGAAAAGCGTCCCTCGAACGTATGCGCTTGTATATAAAGTAAGATAAGGCTGTTTATTGTTATTTAATCGGTTTTTAAAGTTCTACGCGTGATTTTCGCGATCGGCTAATCACGCTTCCGGACGTGTTCAGTTCAACATTGGCTTTCAACGAGTGCACACGACGGTGCCAATTTTCTACGTTTTCTGTGATCTATATATACATAATTTAAGCGGCACTCAGTAGGAGGCTTTTCGATCACCCCTCGTCGCTATACAAAACAATATTTTAAACCGCTATGTCGCGTGTGAAGACTGTAAGGAAAATAAATTGATTTATTAATTGTGTTTTCACATTTTCCTCTGATCGCGACCTGCACCTTTCAATCAATCAATCATCAATAACCTCGTCGCCTCGCGTGATAAATAAACAATTAATGACACACGTACTTTAAATGAAATAAATAAGTCGATTCTATTATGATGCCTATATATTACTTTAACATAATATTATTCCATAATAGCTGACAAATTTGCAGTCGAAACGATAAATAAAACAAGTGAATTAAAAACTTACTTGGGCAATATAAACGGCAGCGACAAAGAGTAATGCAAACCACACGGAACGACTCATTTTAAACTTATTTAGTTTTATTATCTGAAAACCGTGAAAGAAACAGAATTAGTTCTTTAGATCTGCTTAACTCGGTGGTTCGGAAAAGACTGAATAATAACATTTCGATGGACTCAACGACGCAACATATGTATATTTCTGATAAGAAGGTCGGAGGTCGTAAGACTATGTCGTTGAATTATTTCTTCTCATTAGTCATAGTAGTGTTTATATACTCATGTTACATTCGTTATGTTCATTGAAATCAGAGTTTCATCTTTATCAAAATGACTATCTATAAGATATGTTAATATTTTCACACGAATATAAAGATAAAGTACAACGACCAAATTACAAGTGAACATTTTGGCTGTTACGTAAATATATATCAAATTTCACACAATCTAGAATAAAATAGTTCAAAGATTTTTTAAGATTTGTTAAGATTTTTTTTACAGTTTTTTACCCTGCGGCCTTCGGCCACCGCAATGAGAGAGAATGAAGTGCGGTCAAGAGGAGAAAATGTAAAATGTACGGTAAATTGAGATAAATTTAATCTAACCTCTCTTTTCCCTATATGAACTGTCACAAGATATATATAGTTTGGTGGTGATGTATCTATCTCTCCGAAGTCAAACTTGATCTATAGCAGATGGTTGAAAATTCATCGACTCGAAACAGAATCAGGAAATATTTTCCGTCTTTGGGATGTGTTCTTCAAAATAAGGACAGTATCTTTTTTTTTTGTACTCACAGGGACGTTTACGATGCAAAAATATACTATTGCGAATTGATATATATAGCGAATTTTGGTAACAGTCGGTATTGCGGATCGCGCTTCCAAACAATTTACAAACGATTTCTAATACATTTACGAACAATGTATAGATAACTTATCATGATGAGGTTATTATTACCATTTATCGATCGTATGTATGCAGACTTACGCGTTATAAGGTTTCAACAATGAGTGACTCAAGTAGTGCGATTGATTAATTTGATGTCGCGATTCGACTCCTTTCATTTTGGAAGTCACTGGCAAACTACGAATGTAATTTTTTATATGTAAAATATATATGGGGCATTCTTTGTCAAAACGGCCACCCCCCTGCGTATTTCAATTTTTGAGATAAAATGATTTACAAGGGCTTAAAATTTTGCTTGAAAT
>JAPYZR010003173.1:0-15545 GCA_030522945.1 Trichopria nigra
TTGGGCGCTTTTGAAAATTCAAAATGGCGGCACGCCCACACTCCAAAATACAGGAAAACTATTTTATTGTTTTCCTATCACGTGCAAAAAATGTATTACGGCGTACAATAAGAATTATTTTTGTCATCAAAATCGATACTACTTTAAATTTGCGTAATATAAATTGGGTTATTCAAGATGGAGGACTCAAAATAGCGGACGAAAATTCAAAATTCAATTAATTTGTTCGCTGATCACGAATCTGTAGTCAAAATTGTAATATTCAAAATGACGGAACTAATATGGCCGACTGAAATGCAAAATTTCAAGTAATTGTGATGAAAAAGCTTATTCGGGGGTTTCCGAGGGAAATAATTCTTATTATACGCCATAATACATTTTTTGCACGTGATGGGGAAACAATAAAATAGTTTTCCTGTATTTTGGAGTGTGGGCGTGCCGCCATTTTGAATTTTCAAAAACGCCCAACGGCAAACAAAAGTAGACTGGTTTGGCTAAATTTTCGTTCTTGCAAAAAAATGTTTGGAGCAAATGAATTCTGGGGAGCATGGGGTCTTCCATTCACAAAGAATGCCCCATATGTATATATTGGTTTTGGTTCACAGATTCCGTACAGACAAAATGTTCGTTTAAAATTAAATTTAAACTAAAATGGTCAATGGATCAAACAAATTTTCAAGAAGAAAAACAGGATGAAAATAAGCCAAAAAAACCTAACATACGATATAACGTAAATATCGACAAGAGTTATTTACTTTTCCAAGAGTATTTTTTTCTGGATTTACCTACAAAATATTTATAAGCGTAAAAAATTGATTCCTAAAAATCAACGCTATTTTTATACAAAATAAAACTAAAAGAAAAATATTTTAATTTATAGGAAATATTAGGCGATTAAATAATGCGTTCTAATTAAATATGAGTATTTACAATAGTATTTTCGTTCATAAATACTTGAATTGAAGAACTATAGGTAAGTTTAAAATAGATTTTTAAATGAAGTTTTAAATTGTAGATAATATTAATAACACCTCGAAGGTAGACGTGCATCATGAATGAAAAGGAAAGAAACAGAACGAGAGCAGTATACTACTCGAGTGATGAAACGAGGAAGTTGAAGATTTAGAGAAAGTGAGGCAGTAGAGCTCACGCCGTTTATGGGCCTACATGAAAGAATGCGTGCCTGTATATAGAGATAATGTTTACACGAGCCCCCCTAAATGATAGTAAATGATTATTACAATAATTTCACCGATAAGTGAAATGACTAATGTAAAATTCTTCAATTTGCAAACTTTGTGAATATTAATCCATTGATACAATTAAATTAAATTCATATAATATGACTGGATATATTTGCCAATAAATGCTGGTCTTTATTTATATAATTATGTCATGAAGTATTAAATATATGCAAGTTGACATGAAAATATTTTGTTTACCAATAATATTTTCATTATTTGTCCACGGGTTATAAATAACAATAAACGCGATGTAAAAGAAATTACATTTTTAACCAACTTTTTTTATACATCTGACTTAAAAAAAAAATATATATTATAATTATATTCGATTAGATGTGAATTAGATTTGATCAAATGAAATTATTTTTCTTAAAACCATTCGTTGTAGGAGGGACTGAGGCAAAGCTATAATACTTTGCAAGCGCCTCGATGTATATAAAACGGAAGCGGTAACGTGCGGATATATGTCTGCTTACTTCTATTATTGTATTCCCGGCAAAGATTTCGCAAAGTAAAATGGAAGGATTAAGAGTAAACATTGAGAAGCAACATATTGCAGATGCGATTCAAAACTTTTTGGCACGTAAATCATCGTAGCATGTTCAGTTGAACGATTTGTTATGTCTGTGCGCCGTTCTGGACTTGCTATCGTTCTTTAATGGAGAACAAACCTACAAGTATAGCAAAACGTTCAAAGTGTCGTAAATTACGAAATCGAGCGACCGAGTGCGACCTAAAACTTTCCTCATGAGCCCGAAATCTTCCAATCTGAATAAAGTAATTGCTCGAACAAGGTTGCACAGGTCTTATTAAAGTGAATCTCAATTAATCACCTTATTATCCAAATGTTATTGTAATTGATAGTAAATTACTTTTAAATAGCCAATAAAAAGAAGAACTTATAACATTGCTCTTTTTAAGATATGTATTTCACTTGAGCAAATTGAACTTAATAAATAAATTTGAAGTAATAATGAATTTTATAAATCACTGAATAAATATGTAATATATTAACACATTATTATGTCAAAAAATATGTTACATTAATACAAAACTATTTTACGATCGTCCAAATTTCATTGAAAACAACCGCGTACTTTACTTTGTATAGTAAGATTTTATGCATACGTATATATTTCGCGTACATAATATGGTGTCTAAAAAGAAGGAAAATCCCCTCTTTTCAATATTACGTGAAAGGCGAACGAGTATATGAAATGCAGATTTATAAAGTCTCCTTTATCGGTTTAAATCCCGTTTTCATAGCTGTGGAATATTTTCTCGGTATATAATTCTACATTTTAATAACTTGCGTTCCCAGTTGCTCATTGGCCCGGAATTTTCCTTCGAGACTGCGTATACACGGGCATTGATTTCTTACAATAAAAATAACTCAAAATACATAAAACTGCGCCCATTTCTTCTTTTTGGACTTCAATACTTCAAGAATTAGACTGGCTTTTACTAACTAATGATCATTCGTCAATAATGAATATATAATCAAAATAAAGCATATTAAGTGCGTTAATAAACGTCTAAAGTTATTACTGGTGGAAGTTTGGCCGAAAATGATGTTGGCTGCACTGTGTTTAGTTCCCTGAAATCGAATTCACGGTTGTGAGGAGACGTTTGAATGAGAGTTCAGGCTTTGGCAGATTGGTTCTCTTTGTTATATATCTGCATACAGAACGATTCACTGAAAATGCACTTTATCTATAGCGCAAGTAATTGTAATATGAGAAATGTTAATCTGACTGTTTGCTACAAAACTGATCAACTGAGGGTTAGGTTGTTCGCTGAGGAAAGTCTACCACGATTGTTGCAAGCTTTCGTATCATTTTTCGTATAATTGGAAAAATAAAGAAAAAGGAATTAAGGAACGCATAAAAGCATGTTATATTCTAAATTATGTTGAAATCATATAGATGATTGCAAAAATCTTATAATGACCGATCCATTACGATAGATCAACCTTAAAAAACTGCTCGATAATGACTGCACGGATTTTCTGGGTCACTGATTACAAGTCTTTAAACACTATTTGAAAATCCATGACGATGAATTCAACATGGCTGAGCACAAAACACTTCCTTAGCAATACCAAAAATATTTATCATATAATAATTTTTTTTTTAATCTACCTTTTTAAATAATTGGGATTTAATATGCATAGCTGAACTTTTCTTGCAAGAAAGGTATAAGCGCTTTGAAACGAGATTGAGAATTAGATGACGATAACATTGAATTTGACTTATTTAATATTAAAGCCCTGTGAGGAACCTACGGGGCATGCATATACATATGCAATAGATATAAAATACTACCCAGATTCGTAGTTAGTAACAATTACACGAGCTGCAGTCCACATAAAGGACATGAACAATAAACCGAGAACAAGAGCGGTGAACGACAACTACAATCGCGGACGAACAGAAGCCAGTGTGCTGACATGATCTTCCTTTCGGAGAAGGAAAATGTGCAAGACAGATTTGAAGCAGGACAACGAGATGACAAATGCGTGACGGTAGGGGGAAGTGCATTCGAAAAGTAAGAAACGGATATGTAAAATGAGTTATTGCAAGCCGAGGTACGGAATGTAAGAGCTCGACGAAGGGTATTGAAGCGATTAGTGATGTAGAAAGGTGTTATGTAGCACCTTGCTTAATTTTGAAACAATTTTACGCAACAAAAAATTCACATTATACGGAAGTTAGGTTGGAAAACTTAGAAAGCTTCAGCATTGAAGAAGAACAAATAGATCCTCCTACATCCGTTGTAAAAACCTGAAAATCATCGGTAAATATAGAAAACGCGATCAATCGACAAAATATTTCATAGAAATATGACAAAGAACTGCGAATTTTAGGTAGAAAATTGAACGAATCAATTGGCCTACATGCTCTTACTACTGAGTCGGAAAATCCGAACGAAAAATATTTGACCTGAATCACGGATGAGAAATTCCCTTCGGAGGAAAGTGACCAGACGGCGATTCGAACACGTGGATTCATGCGAAATTGTGTAATCTGTACCTAGCACGAATGATGAAGGAGATAATGCCACAAAAGACGGTGAATGACGACCTCTTTACAGGACCGCCTCGAAAACACTCGAATCGCTGTTTTTGCGACAAATACAAACTTCGAAAAATCGATCTCAATTTTTCGAGATTAACTTACTTAGTCCGTGTGATGTATGATGATCGTGTGGGTGTTATGGCACTGGTTTCAAGCATTTTTCATCAAAGATATGATTTTGAAAAGTTTCCCTACATACATTATATAGACAAAATGGTATATCTCGAATATCCATTCATTTAAATATATGAGAAATAGATCAGATGATTCACTTACGTTTTATATCAAATTGCATACCGTAAATATTGAAGGATATAATAATTTATGCCGTAAATATGGACTCAAATTGATGTCTGTACGAGTTAAAAAAGTTACATGAAAATTTACTGAAAAATTAGTCTAATTTTCATTCGAATTAGAATGGATGTTCACGATATAAGGATAAAATTGCACTCGTTTAGAGTGGATTTCTCACTCCAAGAAATTTAAAGGATAGGAGTCTTAGTCCACGTCTAGTTTTCAATTTGAATTAATTCACTTTATTTAAAATTTTATATTGGCTGTTATACAAATGAGAAAACGTGATCGAGAATGTGAAGAATGCATTTTGGCACGTTGAATCTCGAAAACGTGACAATGCACAAGATATGTGATTATTATAACGTTTATTTAAAATATGCAGAATCGCTATGTTTTTTAAATAAATGTTATTTAACTATGGACAGAAAAGAGAAAAAAGAGAAAATATTGTTACATATAGAGCAAGTTTCACAATTTATTTTATTTTAACACCGTAATTCTTGAAAAGTGTCGATGAATACGATTCAGGTATTAAAAAATAAACGCGTCGTGTTGTTTTGATCAAAATAAATATTTCTATAAATTTATTTGAAAATTCATATCCATATCCTTGCTCAAATGTTTAATTTTTTACGTTTTCAAATAATTCTACACCGTAATTCTTGAAAAGTGTCGATGAATACGATTCAGGTATTAAAAAATAAACGCGTCGTTGTTTTCATCAAAATAAATATTTCAATAAATTTATTTGAAAATTCATATCCATATCCTTGCTCAAATGTTTAATTTTTTACGTTTTCAAATAATTCTACACTCGTATGTATATAGATATTGCTGAGATTTAGCTAAACAATAAATTTTTCTTTATTATTATATAATATACATATATATAGGTAATATATCTATATTTTTTTTTAACTTTAAAAATACTTGCGACAGTTTATCGTAATATTTTAAATATATTCGGGTCATCAGATTCAGAACTGGAGACAGAGATTTCAAAAATTTTAAACTAGGATTGAAAACATGTAAAATCTTCTTCTTATACATTTTCATATCTACTATACTATTATTAATAGATAAATACAAATTTTAAATACATGTTCGACGTGTTCAATTGTGTAATTCTCATTCAAAAAGGCTTAATTGTATTATTGTATACAAGTGCATCCTAACAAAACATATATGTATTATAATGATTACATCGTCTGTAGAAATCTGTTATCACTGTTATTTCGTAAAATTTGAAGTACAGAATATTTTATGCCCCTGGATTCATCATTGGTACGGGATGTCAGAACCGAACCGTCATCATTGGGTAATATAATATACTGTTCCGGCGACAGGATGGATTTCACATCGCTTCGTATCAGTATATCTCGTCCCAGCGAGGAATATATTCAGGATTACACAAGTGAAGATACCATAAAAAAGTAGTTGACGTACATCCTCATGCGTACCGTTAATAATTTATCCCACTATACCAAAGTATACTTTTTCCAGAAAGAATAAACACCTATATTTTAAATCATGTTTTTTCTACGAAGCTATATATGTATTATTTTACGATTAATTCTCACGATAATGTTTCATATACTTTTTTCTGCATTCAAAGATTACATTACAATGGATAACTTCTAAATCATTTTGATTCTCATTTCACAAATGTATGAAATACCCGAATTGCTTTAATTATCTTAAAAATGCGCAAACAGTAGAACAATGCTCTATTTAAGAAAAATAACACACATTTAATTGGCGATATTCAATATACTGACCTATTTTCTAACAGTTTAGTTTAGACAGTCCTCTTTAATGGACGGAATAAATCCTATAAAAAAGTTATTATACTGACATAATTGTGCAATGATCTAATTAAAACATATGATCGCTCAAACTCTTCTTGGAATCATTTGCAATCAATTACTTTAATTTTCAAAGAATTCTTATTTTTTGTGAACCTTTTGTTAAATAAACACCAATGCAGTTTAAATACATTCAATTTAAAAAACATAAATATTGATTTGTCATTCTTGTCTAATGTTATATTTTGATAAATAAAAACTGAACACATTTTTAGTCTTTTTGTATGCAATATTACTAAAAGTAAGGGATAAGGTTGCAGGGAGTTTTCATTTTCATATATAATTAAAATATTTCTCATATTGATATTCGATATAAATAGAATAGTCTCCATTCAGTGCCAAAATGTTAACATTCAACTTCAAAGAGCAAAAAAAAAATGATGCATTGGTTTAAAAATACGTTTACGCTTTGAGCTATTTATACTCCAGCATAAATATTTATCGATTATGGATTCCGAACTATCGTTTAGATACTTTTTTATATCTATGTACGTTTTTCTCAATTTTCAATAATTTCCTTAAAATGTACATATAATGTACACATTTAATCACGTTCTATACGGTGAAAGCAAAGTTAGGTAATTTACTTTAATCAAGTTATTCTATTGCTGATTGTATTTTTAGAAAACGTATTGCAATACACAAGTTCGTAATAATTTTAAAACTTTTTAACTAACTAAAAAGAAAATTTTAAAATAATAATAAAAATTTTAATCACACATGGGTAGAAATTACTAGTGTTAATATTTAATAGTTTTAACAATGTTCAAGGCAAATCTATAATTGTTTGTTATACTTAAATATAAACTCTACAAGCCTGAAAAAAGTATCATCACATTGATATTCAGCAATTAGACGACTTTTCTAACTGGAAAGTCTATACATAAGATAGTCAATTTTATAAAATCGAAATTATGACGTTATAGATATGAAGCACTTACAACAATGAGAACAAATTGTAACAACAATAATGAGAACAATAGGTAAACGACTGAAGCATAAAATCGAATAATGGCCTAAATACATCTTACAGCTGTGTTCTGCTTGGCTCTGATGTGTACAAAATGTACATAATATGTCTAAAAATAATCCCTTCGCAACAGAAGAACGCAGTTAAATACGCCAAACTGTTTCTATTTGTATTATTAATGGATGAAATGTAATTACAATGGTTTAAGTTATTCTTAATGAAATACGCATCAAAATAAAAATCTTTTTTGTAAAACCACGTTAATAGTAATTACGGTTAATTTAGATTTTACGAAGAATTTAAAATATTGTCGATAAAATTAATATAAATTTCTCAAAGAAACACGCATATAATATATTCATCAGTAAATTATTTTATTTGCATGCGTATCTTTTAACGATATTTTATGAATGTACCAATTTAAAATACTTTTATGTTTAAATTTAATAGTACGGATTTATCATTACTTTTCAATATCAAAGATTTACTAAGAATTTCAACAATATAATGGAATATTTCTCACTGTGTATATATGAGAGTTCGTTTTAAAAGATAAACGAAAAGTACAGAACAACATTAATTAATTGATTAATTAGTGGAAACCTATCCTCGTATTAAACATTAAATTAGTCACGTTGGATACAATAGTCACCGAAAAATTGACAAATTTAAAGTAAAAAAACAATCATTATTATTGTACAAATGATGAAAACAATGATGCTGATGGTAATGCGCAACTATATCGGACTGCTGATTTTAGAACCTTAATGCTCACAAATAAATGTGGATGAGATATTAGTCTCTCCAACACCCCTGCATGCAATTCTGTTAGCACGATAACGAATATGAAGATAGCAGTAGCTTAGATTGATTTTATTTTTTGACTATATATATATATATAGAATACAGCTTGTGTTTATAGCAAATAATAAATAAAATGTACTGTATAAATAGACCGAATAGATCACCTTAATTTTGGATATAAATTAATATATACTATGCACTATCAATACATACAAGATATTGAATACGTCGATTTGTACATAAATTTCAGTGTAGAATTCGAGAGTTTATTCGACTTTGTCATGAGTTTCTATTCGTCAAAAATCAAAGTAAAATCAATAACATTGATTGGACCAATTATATAAACTGCCTCCTTCAAACGGATCATTGAAAAAAATCACGTATATACAAGAGAACATACCCGATGCAACAAGACTTGTACGCAAAAGCAATAATAATTAGGGCATAAATCGATGTCTATGAAATATCATAACTTTTTGTTAATATTACTATACATTTTCAGATCATTTTTTCTGCGTTTAGTAAGAAAATGAAACAAAAATCGATCTCGTAATGCAGCTCAACGTAACTCGACTTGCATCCATTCCCTGAAGCTATTTTCATCAAAACCCATTACTACAAAATGAGTTTCTTAAGACGTCACGGTATCGAGAAAAATGTTTCAACGCTAAAATAACAATCATTAATAAACATCTTCTCAATTATACGTACACCTACTACAGATAAATAACGAAGAAACTCTTAGCCTTTTAGCTCAATTTAATGTAATCTAATGCATGTCTGTACGAGCAAGCAAAAAAAAAAATGCATCGCAGACGTACCTTGCAAATATTTAATTATGACAACTGTATATTGGATTGATTCAATCTATTCTTAGACGTAAAAATATTTTAAATGTTATTGGGACCATTATAAAATAAATAAAACATTTCAACGAATTACCACCTTTATAATTAAATACTCACGTATTATGTTTCAAATCAGTGCCGTCACGAATTGTAACGCGTACTCACCTGTAAATGAAAAAGTAATTGATTAATATGAAATGTGCATATATATTATGAAGAATATTTTTACTTCAGTAAATGCTTACAATTAAACAAGGCAATAACGAATTTTTATATTCGCTGTTAATGACTAAATAAAAAACCTAAAATCGCAATTTGTTATAGATCAATTATTCAAATTATATACTTTACAAGTTACAAATTTTATTTCCAGACTTATTCTTCTCGATTTCATTGAATTTCTCCGAAAATTTAATGTGCAAACCGGAATGACACGGAGATTCCGTACCCCTTTCATTTGGGATTCTGTACGGAAACCGTCTTCTTGATGGCTTCAGCCCCAGCTGCCGCTATCCTCATCGTCAATTAAGGAGAGTTATCGAGCCGAATTCCGAATGAACCCGCAACGTATAACGATGGATTTGCCACTACGTTGTCCGATTTTCCAAGAGCTTCAAACTTTTGCTTTACGCGAACTAATCTTATAATATAATATCGAAATTGGAAAATGACTATAAGGTAAAAATTATCGTTATTAAAGCCGTGAAAGAAAATAAAGCATAATTTCAACGTAAAGCATCTCCTTAGAAAAATTCTTTTAAGATTGTAAAGATAAGGTTCAATTTCAAAGGATCTCAAATGTCAGGACAGTTACTTTACATCCTCCTAAATATCACTTCCTGTCTATTATAATAAAATGACTCCAATTAGTTGTGATATAGTATATCTCTTTATTAAAATTATTCCAAATTAGTTTCGATGTAGTATATATCAACAATCTACACCTTGACTAGAATAAAAACAAGTTTTACGAAATAAATTATTTCAGGCACTACATTAAAACTGCGGATTGCAGTTGGCTTATTAGCATTCGTCGCAGCAAAATATGGCCACTCTAATATTGCCACTTTGAATTTTAAACGGATGATTTCAAATTCGAATTAAGTGACGACACAAGCATCTCTGTACGTCATTCAGATTTCAGATAATAATTTGAATTTGAATGGAAATGGACCTCTATTTTCGACCTATTCCACAATCACTTGCCCATAATATTTATAAAAAGTATAAAATTAAAATCATTTTAAATTTGTTAATATACTACAATAATTTTATAGATTATTTATATTAAATGAAAAAAAAAATTCCTCAATTAAATTGCGAAAACGTATTGATACATTGTAGCACTGAAGGCGGTAAATAAAAAGTGCAATAATAGAAATAATGGGGAAAAATATCGTAGTTGTATACGATAAACTGACACATACTTGGCATTAATTCAACGCGTTGTATATACATTACATACGTAACAGGTTGCAAGTAGCATTGACAATCCAAAAATGTTTCCCATACCAATTATTACGCATTATATTCTTCAGATTATTCATCCAATCGTCTGCTCACAAACAACAACTCTGTTTCAGAATTACGAAGAACGGGAATCGGAAAATTATAATGAAATCCCCGCGCATTTCTTGAATGTGTTCAATATTTATAGGCAACGAATGACAGAACCAATTTTCTTCTTAGTTGAAAATTTTCTGTCGCGCTTATTCTTTTTAAAAGGCTATTATTTATTCTGGCCGGGTAAAAGGCACTTAAATCTTTTTAGAGAATTACTATATTTTATTGTACAATTTTGAAACTTTAAGCTCCGACTAGGTTCCATTATGCGATAACATTTCACTATACTTTCGGAATGGAATTATCCATTGATATTTCCCACGCTGACATAAATGCAGCAATGTATATAGCCATGTATAAATGTCTATTCATAATTTTGAAATAAATTTCCTTCAGCACGCCCTTGCACTTTATGTACGTGATTGAAATGGCAATTGTTATCATAAAACGTTAGTAATTATGTGAAACTTTTAAAGTTTGAATACAAAGGAAACGAAATCCCAAAGTAATTTCAGGTTGATTACGAGCATTAATGTAAATGTACAAAGAATATACTTTCATTGGCAATTATCTATTTACAAAGTTGGAAATTGTACGCGAATACGCTTTACAAAATCTTCGCTAACTTTCAACATTATGCAATTTTTCACGTACAATGGCAGATGTTTTCATGATGTTTGATGGAAGTTGTAAGTCAAACACTTGTCTAGTAACTGTTTTAAAGTTAAAAATAATTTACTACAAATCGAAATTTACAAAGTACAGAATTGTTGTTGTAAAATGTTTTACGCAACAATACATAGCCAACAACAATTATTTTAGTTTTATAGTTTCAAATATTTCGATGTTTCCGAGCACAATAAACAACTAAGGGACGAGTTAAATACAAAGACATAATTTTCCATTTCCATCCCGATTGAATATAAGGAGCCGAATATAGAGTGCGGTCAAAATAAAAAATTTTTATAAATAATATATATATATATATATATATATATGTATATATTTATATATATATATATATATTTTTAATATATATTTTTATAATTTTTATAATTTTTATTTTTATATTTTTACCTATAATGATATCATTATAGGATCGTCAATCAACCAAGATGGATGGGAATGATAAATAATAGAGACATATGTATCCTTTATGTATACCTGTCGAAGGATTTATCATTATTACCATTATATCAATAATATATCCAAGAAAAAAAAATAATACAAAAAATAAATAATAACAAATGTATAAACATTTTCATACATAAAAGTAATTTTAATTAAAAGATAAAAGTACCTCATAATAGGCAGTTTCATCTTGAATTAAAAACATTCTATTTAAGAAATACTTTAAATCAAAAGCATCCATACCGATCACCGGAGATCGTTCCTCGAGGCAATATCCGCATTGTCGTTATTATTGGTATCGACGCGACCGATAAATAAGATTCTTCAGATTTTCCTCTAACTGACACAACGCGATTCGGCGGACATTTTCCAGCGCGAAACAAGTAGGAATTTTCGTTGCGACATCGCAACACAAATTCCAATTCGCTAAAAGGAATTTCAGGGAAAAGAGAAAAGAATCGAGCACTATATCCGCGTTTTGTGAATCAGCGCACGAGGAGCCTTTCGTTATTCAAGGATAACGAATTCGCGTATTCTCCTTACATTGAATAAGAATGAAATGATATGCGCATTTTTGTCGCGTTACGTATCGAAGGACGTAATGTCTTCTTCTTTCCCTATTTCTGTTATCCATCCAATTTTTCATGGTTTGTGGAATGCCATCGGGTACTGTGTTTTTATCCGAGCTTGAAATTCTTATATCCGCATATTATGCTAACAGAACAATTGAACACAAGACTATTTTTTTTTTTTTTTTAATAATAATGCAGATAATAATTATTGGACATGTTAATAAGACAAAACTTATGAATTTATATATACATGTAATTTATATCTCTCAAATATATGACTTCAAAAAACATTAAAAATATTTCAGTAACAAGCGGTTTTATTTTCATATAATATAATAACTACATGACAAAAAAGTTAAATATTGCCGATATACTTTCCAGAAGAAACCAAAATAAATATCGGTCTATAAAAGAATGAAATGAATATAATATTTTATAACAAAGGCACATCTCTGCACGGTTTTTTATTTTTTATTTTAATTTTATATTTTTAAACTGCTTTGGTATATAGGTAATTTGTTAAAATGTTAAATTAAGAATTAATATGCGATTCTAGATATTTCATACAGAAATTGATGAAAATCAGAGCCTAATAATAAGAAATCAGTTTACCAATTTCTAATCAGATTCACATCAGAAAAACTTATCTAAGAGTAAAATATGAAATATCGTAAATTCGATTTTGACATGGCTTTAGGGTATCACATTAGATTTTGTTCCGGATATTTATTTCTTACTGATTCAAATCATAAATCGAAGTAACTAGATACTTACCTTCTACATTTAAACGAAATGGACAAAATTTGATATAGTTTATAATAGTACAGATAATAAATGTTGCAATTCTAACAAAATTTGAATTATAGTACTCTATATAATGTATTAGTGGAATAGGCGATAAGAAGTGTTATTATTCCCACACGCGAATACAACATTTATATAAAACATATTAAAAACATTTCAGTGTTTCACTGTTGTGTTTCTCACCATCTGTAGTTGGTATCTTTGATTTGATTCAAGAATTTTTAAAAAGAGAAAATAAGTAATGTTTGTGATGATACAAATTTTTAATAAAGGGGGAAAAGTAAAAACCTTATTAATTTCTTCTAATTTGTTAAAACTTGAACAGGACGATTTTTAATACAATTACCATTTGACAAGTAATATCTAATCATTAATTATAAACTAATTCGTAATTTATTTTTTCAACTAAAAGTCAAATTATACTACGTTAAAGGGTTTGCATGACATGATTGAGATAGTTTTATACTAAATTATTTATTATTTACATAAAAGTTGGTTAGCTAATTTGCATTGTACCCACAATGTCTCTGTAACAACGTATACGCTCTTAAGGTTTGAAATCGAATATCATTAAGGATATAGCGGGCCATCTAATTAATATAAATATCCCACACGCACAATGGCGTAATCATGATCCAAACGAATCGAAAAATGAGAAGAAATTAAATAATAATAATAACAATCATGATATTAATATAATAATAATTCCAATAATCATATATTTTTATACTTTTAAATAATATATTCGTTAAAAAAAAATATCATGTTATATTTTTTCTTACAGATTATCAAGATAAGAGTCATCTGTAATCGGCATTAAAAATGTTTGCAATGTTTCTCTTCTAAAATTTACGCAGAGGCGACCTGCGATATTAATTAAAGAGGAGAATATAATGCGGGAATCCATTTTCTCGTCGGCTTCATCTTGGTTGCGAAACGGTACAAATTTGCGTAATAATGCGAATTAGTGTTATATCATGCAATTTTTTTTCTAAAGTATTTTTATAACTCCAAATCATTGATGAAGCCGACGTGTTTTTACACTATTGCTGTTATTCAAGTAAGTTAGAGTCATGCTTTTTATCGCGCTCCCTCCATAAATATTTTTGATTAAATTTGTATTAAAACATTTAATTAATGATATTAATTACTAATTTCGTAACATAAATGTTAAAAATAGTTTATAAATAAGTTTAATGTATGGTCAATAATAATTATGCAGTTTAATTGTAGTATTGTATAATTATTAAAAATTATTTGAAAAATAAATAGTGCGCAATCGCTGTTTCATTTGAAGTCCTATCTGAATAAGCCAGATTACAACTACTATCAATTCATTAACTCTGTTATTACGTCAAAATCTAGTTCTTGGTTGTAATTTGGGACATTTATTTATTTCCGAACGATTACCGCATATTTCGTAGATGCAACGGTGACTTGTAAAAATTACGCTTTTATTTGATTCTCCCAAATAATCTACTATCACTGTTAGAAATTTCTGGCTAAAACTTCAGCAACATGCGACGGAAGTTTTACGCAGTTACAGTTTCTTAAATGTACGTTCCGTTCAATGACCCCAAAACAATAATAAACAATAATATCAATATATGTTGTAAGTATATAAAATTTTCGGCCTAGGTCAAGGCCCTTTACATATATAGGCATGTAATTTGCGATTATGTTTCGTAATTTTAAGAAAGATTTAGTAAAATTACTAAAAATGTTACTGAATGTTGTATTCAGTAACCTGTTTTTGTAACATTAAGTTCCTGTGGTAACTGAAAAATGTCGGAAATTTCCGAAAATTTCTAACAGTGTAGGTATCTTTAAATTTTGATTAAATATGCAATTACGTATGCAAAATACAAAGTGTTTCAATTTCCTGATTAAAAATACATTATACGCTGTTAATCGTGGGCTATTTATTCTCCGTGAACACTCCGTCCTGTGAAGCAATCCTGTACTTTTGGCTGATTATTCACCGATTTATTATGAAATAAATCAAATAAATAAATCCATAAATAATCTGCCAAAGGTTGTTTCACAGGACTCACTTTCCTCGCTTTTACGGAGAAGATCATCCACGAATCTGTCACGGATCAGAAACGTACAATACATTTCTACCCGAGTTTGCTTATGAATTGTTATTGCTAAACTTCTATGAAAATAAGGAGTCAAAACACATTCAGACTGTAATGTACAGAATGATAGTGGTATGTCCTGTATGTGTATTACAAGACAGTATGTAAATGTAAACACAGCGATGAGAATCTAGGCGTATTATATATTGTTAAGGGAGAGAGAGAGAGAAACGAGAGAAAGAGAGAGGACGCGATGCGTGTTACAGACGCGTTGTTGGTAGTGGAG
>JAPYZR010003174.1:0-16978 GCA_030522945.1 Trichopria nigra
AATTTGTTCACTACAATCAACTACAATCCTAATTCTTTCGAAAAAACATAAAACTTTTTGGCTACGCCAAAGTAGGGTGCCAGGTTCACAAAGCTGAAGAAATCAGGATGCGAGAAATGTCATTACACCGAATTTCATTTATTCAATTAATTTGCGAAGTTTATATATCGAAGCAAAAGATCGCTATTCTAAAGATATCCTTGAGTCTCAAAAGTCACCGCAGTGCCGACATTGTACTCAACTTACTCCAACCTAACGAATAATCTTAATAATGGGCATTAATTCTTTCACACACACACACACACATATGTGTATCTTTGCGTTTCTGGGTGCGAAATTGCATGCAATGCAATATAATAAAAATCGGTGGTTTCAGTGCCTGCACCAATTACTAGAAACAATAAAATGCCGCATAAGCTATTTAATTTTTCAGTAAGACTCGAGCGAACCAAGATCGTAATGTACCAATTTAGAAAGCAGTACGTACAGACAAGAAATGACACCATTTTCGATGTCGTAATTAAGTAATTCAATACTTGAGAAGCAAAACAATAGTTTTTCGTTTTCCACAAAGCGACCTTGACACGACTGCTCGAAAACGCACAGAAATGGAGAACAATATCAGAGGTATGTCGATTTGCGAGGTGCACCGCAGGACACTTATTGCACACTACTTCCTTGGAAAGGTTTGTCGCCATGGTGCGGCGATCACAGGGGCGTGACGATGCCGTGTGCATACTATACGCATAATTGCACAGTCGGGTGCACCGTGCGCACCGTGCGTAAGACGTCCGCTGCAGATTTCTGACGCTCGGGGGTTCCCCTGGAGCGGCGTCGACGACGGCAGCATCGGTCGACCCGCATTACGCAAAGGTTTAAATTGCCCGCGTATATACTGGAAAATTATCGCCGAGAAGAGTCGAGGCAACTTTTCTTCTCGCCTCGCGACGATGGTTCACTTGGTTCGAGAATGGCTGATTCGCAAACTCCTTTTCTGGCTTCTCTTATCGCTCTTTCGACACGATGTTTTCCCAAACCCGTTAAGTCTTTTACATAATTGGTTTATTATTGCGGTTCTCGACGAGTAGATAGTTATTGTTTTTGCTGCTCGTATTGCCATCGTCGCTGCATTTTCAGCGTACCGGGACTCCATTTTAACTATTAGTATATAGCTGCGCCTGACAAACTGTACGAATTTACAATAATTCAGCGTGTAAAGACTGTCGAATACAAATTAGTAACCGCAACGAGAGGGAACAATTTTAAGGACAACGAAATAACAGATGACCCAGTCGCATTTCCATACTTGCGTGTATTATAAAACATCACATAAGTCGTGGAAACTCACTGAGCGATTTCATCAGTATAAATGTGAATTACTGCATTCTTATTCTTGCACATACATATATATGTATACACTATGGTTGCCTTGAAAACAAAATTTTTCGTGCTGCCCTTCAAGTGGACTTCAAATCACTTCAAAGTAACTTAAGAATTAATTCAGATATTTTTGTCTTGATTCTGTATACCGTCCTGCCAGAGTCGTTGACGCTCTTCCACTATTCAATTTTTCTACGAAGGTTTCGAGGCTTTGGATGATTCTTTATGGAAACTTTATAAATTTCACTCATTTAAAAATAAAAAAGAACGAATTTTAATTATAGTTTATTTTAAATCTTCAAATTTTTCGAATTTTTTAAAACTACGGGATATTATTTAGAATTGACTCATGCGTAGGGCATTCTTCTAGAGAAAATTCCCAAACTATGGTCAAATTGGGTCCGTGAATAGTTTTGATAATCTCTCTGCTCTAGTCGAGAGTTAGACTTTGAAAGGAGACTGGAGGAAACGGCTTGCGTTCGTTATTTCTTTATCTTTTATGGGGTCTATTTTGGTAACTCGGTTTTTATTTTGTTATTCGAGTAAGTATGAACATACCGCTTGTACGTCACTATTATTCAGACTTGGGTTAACGGGAGTACCTGATGTATACCATTTATATTATAGGCTGCAATATTGAAATACCTTATCAGGAATTTAAGAATCGACAACTAAACTATCCGAATTGCAGATATTGTCGTATATAGTGTCATGACGTATAATTTTCATATAATGTACGATTAATTTGAATCTAATTTTGATATCTTCGAACTTAATAAAATGTTTTCAAACGTCGTTTATATATATATATAAATGTGTCTCTTGGCAGTTTCCAGGACAATTCCATTTCTATCCCATTTACACGTTGCGAAGCAACGGGGAATCCCCTATACTGTCTTCGATATATATATATATATATGTGTATACATGCACATTCTATTATGAAGTGAGTTTCGACGCAACGCTCAGATGTATACGTATGTATACATAAACTCGTTTGTTATTTGAAGCCAAGTTTTGAATTAACCACCTGTAGCCGTTATTATAGACATGTGAAAGAAATAGCGAAATATGTCAGTCAAAATATATCAATCCATCAAGAACATCTACTAATACTATTTTGTAATGGATTCTTTTATTTTTTAGAGGTTAAACCATAAAACACAGGAAAATATTACATGTCAATTTTTAGAATAGGTTATTCATTATTATCACGGTAAAAAAAATGATTAAAACTACAAAACTTGGATTAACAAGAATTTAGAAGTATTATTGGTTTTAGAAGAAATTACTCAATTTTTAATCATTTTTAATCCAAGTTTTCACCTAACAATCTTTTTTTTTTACTGGTTAACGACGTTTGAAAACATTTCATTAAGTTTGAAGAAATCAAAATTCGATTCGAATTCACCGTACATTACATGAAAATTATGCATCAGTGAACTTTTGTGATTGAAATTATACAATGTTGATTCTGATGCAATTGCGTGGGTACTGCTTTTTCATTAACAGAAATTCACGTTGTATATACTACGTTGAACAGGGTAGAAAGTCTTTATGTTTTGATTAATGGCACATGTGTATAAAAATAATTAGAAAATGGAAATTTAGATACATTTTTTTAAACTAAATTGAATTGTAGCGTGCGCAGTCATTAATATCAATGCACGCAATAGAAATTGAATACGTCAAATATACCATTTTTCAAATAGAATCGTTTGACACGTTGATAAAGTAAGCAATATGTGCCTGTTATTGGGAGGCATTGGTCTCTGTCAGAACGTCATACTTTTGATATTGAATAATCTAGGCTTGGCCCAAGATATGTTTATTAAACTGAACAAAAATACCAATAAAACTACATCCCTTAGCGAGTAATTATATGAAGTATTATTAGTAATAATCATAGATAAAATGCAATATTAAAAATATTCGCTTATCAAATTATAAATAAGGTATTTTTTATTAACGTTTTAGTTATCCTGTCGTTTCTCGACTTCGAGCATGGCGTCAGGTTGTGCAGCGCGGGGGAACCTGGTGTAAGTACATACTGTTTTTAGAAAAATAATCTTATTTAATACTATACAGTAAACCTGAACGTATAGGTCATTTATAACAAACTTAATTTTTGGATTAATTTTATTATTAATTATTTGTCCTGATTGTAACTGTGATCTGTGTTTTTCTATATAATTTTGATTTTTTATTTTTACATAATTTATACAAATTACTATATGAAAATCAAAAATATGTGCGTTTTAAAATTGCATTATGTTGCATCGTTTGCAAAATAAAATTGTTTTATTCAAGTAAAAAAATGTCATTCAACAAAAGATTGAGAATTGAGGCCCGGTTATTTTTGTAGATAAAATATTAAATAAATAAATAAATTCTCCTTTCTTCCTCTCTAGAAAAACGAGTATATCGTTCTAATTTTGATTTACGTATAATATCATTGTACAATTTATTAAAAGCTTCAACGTATCTTAATATTCTTAATATAGTTAAATAATAATTGTTATAATTTATTGTTTGTTCAGAACAGATTTTCCTAAATAGAAACGAAAATTATTTGATACGTCGTATTTTGACTAGAAATGTTTAGATCAAAAACGTTCACATCATTTTTAACAGCACTCCACTTAAAATCGTCAATAAAAGTTTCATAAATTCAGGTTGAATAAAACGTAGAACGACAAAACATAAAATGTATAGAACGAGAATAAAACAAAACACGAGCATTAGTTTTAAAACGTCAAAAACATAATAAAATATTTCAGTTCACAAAATGAATTTAAAAATGTTTGCAGTTTAAATCTTGCATAGACGCATAAAGAGTATTGAAATATAAAATGTTGTATAAAATAAAAAATAAAAGAAAAACATTTACAATATTGTCAATGTAAATTACACCGTTATTTTTTGCTATACATGATGTGCAATTCTATTTACAAAATTTAAATCGCAGTAATAGCTCATGTAGAATTACGATTGTGCAGTATTTGGACTTCGACAATTTACCCGAGACCAACTTTTCGTGTCAGGGAAAGGTGATTGGTGGATATTATGCTGACGTTGAGGCTGGATGTCAGATGTTTCACGTGTGTACCATTGGTCAGAAAGGTAATGCACTACCTTGAACGCAATTAAAAAATCATTGCAGATATTTTATCCTAGAAAAATTATACATACATGTAATTTCACATCTCCATTATAACAATAATGATATGCCTGACTCTTCCAAACTAGAAAAATTAATTTAAAGATAAATTACTTTTTTTTCACGGAATGAATAATCATTATATGAAAGAGTATTTTTCATAGCACAGTAAACTTTTCGTATAAGTAAAGCCATTCTTATTATTAAAGTGTACAAGTAAAAGAAAGATTGTATACATAAATAAAATTAACTTTTATACACATATAATTCCAGTAAATTATGCGCATGGATAGACAAGTGCTGTAAGGTTTAAAAACTCTTATAGTGTTTATATTTTTAACTTATATTTAATGATTCGATGTAATCAACTACAATAAAATTACGACAAAAGGTTTTCTTCGTAACTGTAGTTTTCATACACTTCAATTCAAACATTATTGTACCCTATCACAGTGAAATCGTATAAATCGTATTAATAAAAGTGAACTAAAAAAGGACTGTAATATTCATTGTTTTTTTAAATTTCGCAATATTATCTTTGCCAAGAACTCATACAGCGATGGGATTCTCTGCAGATTTATCAAACTATTAATGTTCGGCTGGTTATTCATTGCGAATTGCCGGCCAGGACATGACTTTCCGATTTTTCATTCTGAACCTTTAAACGAATCTTCTTGAAGGTATCGATTTGAGATTTTACGAAATCATATACAAGCATGACACTTACAATTTTGATTAGCTATTAATGCAATTTAGCAAATACTGTATTTTTTTCGATAATATCTTGTTTGAAAAATGCTTTTATCTATGGCTGCGTTTAAGGGACATAAAAATATCAGGCCATGAGAAAAAAAGCAATTTACACAAAAAAAAAATTCAAAGTCGACATGATAAATTAATAGTGATTTTTTTTGTGTTAGATTCTTTGTCAATTTCAGTTCGGAATTATATAAAACTATTAAATAATATATTACTTACTAAGCATTAGTTTCAATCTTGCAAATATTTTCTCGTAGACATTCAAGATTATTCGTGATTTTTTAATAAACTTGCCCTTTTGCACAATTTTGGAATCATAGAGTATACACACTATATAAAGGATAATTCTTTTCTTGGGTTGTTGATATTTGATAAAATAGGTGAATTTTCTTAAAGATTAATGAGTTAATATAATATTAATACGTTAAGAGCAGCTTGTACGACGACGAGTTTACAACTGTATGAAAATGCAATTAAATTTGAAATATAACGTATATGTTTACGGCGATGTTTATTACCGGTTTTAGCAAGGATTTTTAATGACTTTCGTTATAGTAGCGATGAAGCATGTTGCCCAATTTATTATTTGTTACATTATTATTGAAATTCCTGTAAATGAAAGTTATACTTGCAACATCAGATAACGCATAAGTGCGATTAATTTTCTTCTTAAGTTAACAATAGCTTGCTCATTATGCAAATTCCACGACTTAAATGTCGCAAAATATCTGCAGCTTTATGCAGAAATGTAGCAAAAGTCTACGAGATAATGGAGATCAAGTACAAAATGAAATGTAATAAGTCGATCTATATATATATATATATGTATGTATACCTATATTTACATCATTAAGTTTTCATTATTTTTTTCACGAACTTTTATTTTTTAGTCCTACTTTATGTAATTGATCGATGTTGCGGCGATAAATAGCCTATATATACAGAATAAAGTAATTTTTTAATGAATATATGTTTTAGCAATTATAAAATCTTATCAATTGGAATTAATTGACAAAAAAAACTTTTAAGAATTTCATTTTGTCATTTTAATTTCAATTGTCATTTTAAGGAAAGGCATTTATAATGAAAAAATCACTTGCATTTAAATTTTCTCAGGGTTCTTGAGAATCTCAATATCACAAACGTTTTAATTTTTACTTTTACTTATTTATAATAAAAGCTTACGTTTATTGCTACTTTATATTTATGTAATTATATGCCCACAGTTAAGAAATATTTTTTCACCCATTCACAATTGACATTTTACATTTAACATTTTACATTTTACATTTTACATTTCACTTTTCACATTTGACATTTAACAAATTACATAAAAGTTATAAATGATCCGTTACAAAAGTGATCTGAAAAATAAGATTTCAACATTCACACTGTAGTCCTGGAATTTCCAAAATATACATAACCAAAAATTTCAAATTAGCACTTCATTAACACACAGACATGGTACACAAACATTCCAAATAATGTCTTCTTCACTGTGAGAATTCGTTTCAGACGAGATAATGGACATCAAATTTCTCTGCCTAAACGGGACCGTCTTTGATCAGGAGACCAGAGTCTGCGAGAGGGTCGACGAAGTTGACTGTAGCAAGAGTGAGAGATTCTACAACCTCAATCTCGAGCTGTATGGAAATAACGCCGTCACACTCAGGTAATATGCAAATCGGAAATCTCAATATTGAGAAATTCAAAATCGCTGTCTATACACATACGCACGTTTTATAACGTTTACGGCTGAAAGTTTGGAATTGTTGAAAATACATTTGTAAAACGAATTTACGTTATTTTTTAATCATATAATCATAATTTAGAAATACCAATTAAATTACGTTATCCGCATCTGTAATCAATAATCATGACTTGTATGAATGCATAAAGAATAGTTCTTCTTTCGTGCACTTTCTCTGATGATGAAGTTCAAGCTTCATGACAGCTGATGTTACAAAATATTATAAATACTATAGGTAATTGTCTTTAAAATTCTCTTCACAGTTAGTGGAGAACTTAAGTTGGCAATTTAAGAAGATGAGTTCTCAATTAATATTTTTTTAGTTAAGTTATTGGCATTCAATTATTTTACAGAGCATTCTAATATTTATTTTAAATGCTAATCGTTCAAACTATATACTTCATAATAAAATGTTAATGCCTAATTGTAAACTAGGTATCTCAAATAATGTCTATTGAATTCTTGTTCTCAAAGTTTAAAAAAGTTTAACGCACGAAAACTTGCTGATGTGTATATATATATAATAAGGACGGAAGGGCCGTCATTTTAAATTAGCCTAATAATTGCTAATTTTCATATATTTCAGAAGCATCACATCCAACAAAATACAAATTACAAAACTTTAAAAAAATTAATATCGTAATGGAATATATTTCTATATGACGATTGTCTTTAGAAGATTGTATTATATTTTCTGATCCGCATTAATGATTTTTTTTTTATTTTTTTTAACAAAAGTTTGTTCTACTCTTCTTCATTTAGAAATATTTGTATTACGAAGTATTAATTAAAATAAACTTTATCACTTTTTTGTCCCACGAAAACCCCCGTATTGGACTCTCTTGCAGACTAAATTGAAATCTGGGCATGGAACATTATATATAGTATGTGATGTAAAAATATATAGAAACATGACTATTTTAATGAAGTAAAAATACCCTGTGAAATTGTGATCAGCAAAAATCCAAAATATATTCACTAATTCTTTTATTATAAATTGTTTCATATCATATCTGTAATTGTTTTAACAAACTTTAAATATCTTCAAGGCTTAATGTTAAAAGGAAAGGATATAAGTTGTAAAAGATGTAATAAAAGTCATAATAACAAATGTTATGACTTACGAAATATTTTACAGTTACAGCACTATAAAGTGCGACATTTCATTAGAAACACGCCATACCAGGCAATTAGCAAACAATAAAGTAAAATTCATACAATTAGCAAGCAATAAAAAATCTTCAGTTGAGAAAAATTTTTGTCAAACATCGCGAAATGGAAACACAGTTATAGAATATTTTATAATTTCTATTTTAAAAATTTAACTCCCAATAATTATAATCGATCAATCGCTAGAATGCGATTAGGACAAGGGACATAGGTCAGTTTTACGGTTCAACGAGCAAGGTTTATCCCTCACAGGATAACACATAAACGGATCTAACACCATCTCACACCATCGTCTCCGATACAATAGGCACCGTGAATGGCCCAATCGGCAGACTATCTATATCAGGCGCGCCGTATAACGCTCTGTAATACAAACGCGCGATGCGCCAACCAGATTTCGGAATATATCAACCGATTACAATTGAATACTATTTCTGTCACGAAGCCTAAAATTAGAAGTACATTTAAGAAAATATCGTATACGAAACATTTAAGGTAACATCATCTCTAACAACTGAGACACAGAAACAAATATGTTCGGTGTCCGAAATGACACCTAATTGGGTGTAAATCCGAATTTTTGTAGTGTTTACGCCCACTTAGGTGTCATTTCGGACCTCGATCAATATTTTTTGGTGTACTTATCCGTAAGTGAATAACGCCTGACTTGTCCGAATGTAATTTTTATTTTTGCGCCCGTAGGAATGATTAAATGATTATAACGATATATTTATTTCGCAAAGAAAATGTTACACGATGGTGAAGGCCTCACGGACGAAGCCCATACTTTATACTTTCAATTCAATGTATAATTATTGAACTTACCTAACTATTTCTAAATCTCTAATTAATCTTCATTTTGTAGTCTTCATGAAGACGACGAAGATGATGACCAATTTGATGTGAGGGACGATCGTCAGCAACACACGACATCGGCACGTCCTACCACGACCAGTACAACGTCCACGACAACCTTACGACCTAGTCAACCTTCAACAACTTCATCAAACGAGTATCAACGTCCCACAGGATATCCTCAACACTACCAACCGCAACCAGCTTTCCAATCTGTTCAACCAAGCCAATCCAAGTCCATTTACGACGATAAGAATGGAGGCTATCATCATCAGTACATCTTCCACAACAATGACGAAAGAAACAATAATCAAGCCACGTCATACCAACTTTTTAGCAATCAAGGCGTTAGTTCTACCACGTCGGCGCCTCAGGTTCACCAAGTTCGTTACAGTTCGACAGCTGGAACACAGGTGATTCACAACGAGCCTTCGACGGCCACGCCGCTTCAGTATCATTCCAGCTCGT
This sequence comes from Trichopria nigra, assembly GCA_030522945.1. Classification (NCBI taxonomy): domain Eukaryota; kingdom Metazoa; phylum Arthropoda; class Insecta; order Hymenoptera; family Diapriidae; genus Trichopria; species Trichopria nigra. The sequence continues at coordinate 9,543 of JAPYZR010003174.1, forward strand.
CGACTATTCAAACATTGCTAAATAATAATCCTAATAATCCCTCTTTGATTAATCCGATATTCCATAACCACGGAATCGGCAGCACTACGGAGCAATTCGATATACATAATAGTAATGAACGGGATATCGATGATTATCAAGATAATTCTGACGATGAAGTTGAACGTCATGGGGAGAGAAGGCCATTGGAGGCAATGCAATCGGGCAATAAGGGAAAGGTAACTTATTTTGTCATTAATTTATTGTATCGTTATTTTGTCTTAAAAGTTCTTACTAATAGAAACTGAATGTTTTTAGATTTCAAAGCTCACAATATCTCCGATACCGCAGCAGGAGTCTCGTTCTGTTATTCAAACGAAAAGCAGTCATAGTTCACAGCAACAGAGAATATCCATCAACTATTTACCAACACCAAATTCCCTGCAAACAACCATTAGTGGATTTTATGTTACTCAAAGGACATCGCCTAAACCCCAGAAGTCTTCAGAACAAGTGACTCAACATATTCATGTACCGCCACCGCCACCAATTCCTCAACTAAAACCACACCAGATCACCATAAATCTCCCACCACCTGATATACAAAGAATTGTACAAAATCCATCACCTTTGCTGCCATCCCAGTCACGAGTAATAGTAACTGCCAAAGCTAGTGTCAGTGATGAATCCGGAAGACCGCTCAATGCCAGCCAATTGATTACTCTTCCTTTACCAACAATTCCAGTGAGCTACGACGATTACAAAGAAGGTGACGAATCCTTCGATCCTTTCTATAGGGATGTGCCGAAAATTCGTAACGATCGCAGAATTGTTATTACTCGCAGATCTGAAGTAGGAATAAGAAAAAAGAGATCTACGAATTCGCACACACCTAGTTCTGTGACAATAGCTGATGAATCGTTTTACAGTGATGACATTAAAGACATTAAAGATCTTAAAGTAAATTTGGCGAAATTCAGAGCTATTCTTCTTGGTTTACCATTACATGAAGGGGACGTATCTGATTCAGAATTTCTCGAAACCGAAGTGCATACAACTGAAGTGTATGAACCACAGTTCAATGTCGAAATTACTACATTCTCAGCTGACGAAGATTTAGAAGATAGCAACAAAACTGATATTTCCGATGTATCTAAGAGTAAAGAAAAAGTAAATGCGGATACAAATATTAACTCAACGGATATAATCGAAAAGGATATTGTAGTAATGTCTAAAAATAATGGAACAAATGAAAACAAGGAAAATCATAAAGAATTAATAAATAAGAAGATAAATGATGATATACGAGATAACGATTATACTGAAATTGCAAAAAGTAGCACGCCCGTTATAGTCGAGCGTCTGTCATTAATTAAAATAAATTCAACTTCCGATACAAAGTTAAATACCACAGTACCAATAAAAGTAGATAAATCTGCTGAGGAATTGCTGCAGACGAGGTCGTCATCGAATACAAAAAAATCTGGACGTCGGCGGTATGAAGATAGCGAATCTGTAGAATATCCCGAGAGTATAGAATCTTTAGATGAATATACTCCGCATCGGCCGAATCAAGGACGAAAAGCAAAATCGCGCAGGACGTATGACACAGATGATGAAGAAGAAGAAGACTACGTGAGTAGAGAAGATTACAGACGATCAAGTAAATCTAGATCTAGATATCGAGACGAATACCCGGAATATTCTGACGAAGATGATGAAATTATAAGAAGTCGGAAAATTCCGCGCAGAAGGTCCCAAACTCAAAGGAAATCGTCGAGGTATCGAGATAGATACATCGATGACTTTGACAGTGATGAGGAGGTTGAAAGGAGACCAAAATCAAAAGGTAGCGCTTCAAGAAGATCGAGCAGAAGAAAACCATATGCAGATATATCTTTGGAATCCGATGAATATCTTATCGATGGTCAAATTTTTAAGAGACCGAAACCAAAAACCACAAAAGAAATGTTAGCAGCTTTAGCCATCGAAAGCGCAAAAATATTGTCAAATCCACCAGAACTTGAGAATATTTATGCAACCCCGTTGAAAATTGAAGATATTCTTGACAGTTCTCTGAAAGTCGACGACATTCATGCTAAAGGTTCGCAGAGAAAAGAATACAATACATTAATAAGAAACAAAGAATCAGGTAGCCCTGAAAATAAAAGACAGGATGACACTTTAGATCGAGAAGAAATAGAAAATGATGATAATTCAGAATTCATACCTAGATCATCAGAAATAGATGAAGATTACGATGATCCCAAAATAGGCAAACATAGAAAACGACTAAGAAGTGAAAACCGCAGAGATAAAGGTATAAAATTTAACGACCCTAAGTATAACAGTCGAAAAGCTTCCAACCGCGAAAACCGGAAATTTAAAGACGAGAATGAAGAATCAGACCCCGAATCGATAACATTAACTGATGTTGAGGTGATTTCAGCCGAGAAAGAAGACCCTGAAAACGTTGATGAAGCAATAAGGGATAAAGATCGGTCGCACAAGGAGAAAAATGCGACAAAAACAGGCGATAATAACACAAATTTATCAGTAGAAAATAAACTTTCCTCAACTGAAACTATTAATGTCGGCGGTGTTTTCAAATTCACTGATGAATTGCCAAAGAGAGACGATCCAAAGGAGTACGGAAGTGCTGAAACTACAGAGATCCCGGAATATATTCAAGACTACGTAGATGATAATTATGAACCAACGAACTATAAAGAACCAGAACACCATGAATTTTCGCCTGCATCGCAGTCGAAGGACGAGAAGGAAAAGCATTCGCCAAAAAATATAAAGGAAAGTCGAAAAACACCTATAGATCCTGAATATATAAATGAATATTTAAGAAATGAAAGTCCTACTGAAGCAGCCAGCACAACGGAAGATACAACTTTTCCGTTTACGGAGACACCTGAAGAAATGGAACCGACAATAGTTTCGACTTCGACATCAACCACGACACCAGATTCAATAGTAACGACAGACTCCACAACAGTACCCACGACATCCAAAACTACCACTGTATCCTCTTTCTTCGTACCCATATCTTTAAGAAAAAATTATGTTTACTCTCCTCCAACAACAACACCAAATCCAGTGATGATAAGGCGTGGATTTTCATTGATGGGTCACAAAGCCACGAAACCCCCGAAATCTTATAATGAATTAGCGCCAAAACCTATTATTCGGAAACGTCCGTTTTTGTCAAGAATTCAACGACCCACGAGAACTACTACAACATCTACTACATCTACGACACCAGCTACAAGCACATCTACGACAGTAGCTACAACCACATCTACGACAGCAGCTACAACCACATCTACGACAGCATCTACGACCAAACTAACCACGGCGTCTACGACGATTTCTACGACCCAGTCTACAGTGGCATTCACGATTGAGCCGATCAGTAAAATAGAGTATACAACAGGAACGACGCACATAGAAGCTGAACCTATAAAAACTACCGAAAGTATTCATGTTTCTACTTACAAACATGAAGAACAAGAAGATGTCAAAGTTGAAGATCACGTTCCAAATTCACAACAAGAAAGCAACTCAGAGCATCCTTATTCTTTATCACATGATAAGCATCCTAACAATATATCAGAGCTTTGGCAAGATTTACCAAGTGTAAATAAGCAGGATTATTTGACAACTACCGAGGACCAAATTACTACGTTGCTGGATTCTCTGATTGGTGCTGTGCCGGAAATGACGACTTTATTACCGATAGAAATAACGTATTCGGATTCGGATGTTCGATCAACTTTGCAAATAGAATCTTCCACGGTAGAATATGACAAGAAAGATTTATCACATGTACATCTTCCTAAAGTGCAGAAGGAAGAATCACAGTTGGACTTAAAAATTCACGAAAAAGACGTGAATGATTTAACCCTAGAAATCACAACTATTCCGGTAGACATCGATACAGAAAATCCTGAATCTCAAGTGACGACTTCAAGTACTTCGACGACTGCAAGAACTATTAACAATTCTACCCAGAAACGTAAACCTGAGATTACATCCGTCAGATCCATGTCGCGGAAAAAGAACGGATCCAAGCGCAATCGTGGGTTCAATTGTCTGCAAAAAGACAAAAATCGCTTTTATGGCGATTACCGAGATTGTAGACTGTTCCATTATTGTTCACCTGGTTTCACACCCACGCAAATCCTCGACTTCCGATTCGTTTGTGAAGAAGGAACGGAATTTGACGAAATGAGTCAAAGCTGCAAACAAGGTCCGCTTAATTCTAAATGCAGACGAAGGCGAAAGCAATAAATGTCAACTTCCGTTTTTATTTAATGAATACCAACAGCCGGTTTTTCTGCAATACTTTTTTGCACGTGATAATGATAGATTAATGTCTGTGAGTGTTCAATTATATTACGTCATAAAAGGTTTCCTCTAACAGAGCTCATCAAGCTTAGACTTTTAATCAAATATAATTCATCACGCATCAAACTCGCTTGGACATAATTTACATTTCAGATTGCTTATATCATTATCGGTGCACCAAACATAGCGGAAGAACAAAGATATTATTGGACTGGAAGATTCTTGACTCTCTGTTCCGTTGATTTTGGTAATTCGTGAATCCTAAGACTCTTTTAGCATGTATTTATCTTTCGAGTTCCACTACTGTGACGCACTGTAACCTTAAGTATTGCCATAACATTTCTCACGAGCAGATGCTTACGTAATGGATTCACACTTATTAAAGTTAATGAGACGTGCCTTATATTGTCAAGAGATTTTGATCGGTCGTATCGACTTGGAAATCCGGTGAGGGGTTTCCGTAGTTATTATAGATTAGGGAGCAATGGAATGAAAAGCTCTCTGGTTTTACTAGGTTTATATGTTAAAACGAAATGCTCTCTGATTTTTCTAGGTTCATAAAAGCAAGGCGACGAATAATTTGTCAAATATTTTCGTAAAGCGTGCGACAGAATTCAAGCGTTGCTATATGTTTAAACGAATTTTCATGTTATTGCAATGAAAATAGAAAATGATGTCGGTAGCTTAACTTTGCCGAGGTATTAAAACAGTACGATCTTGTAGATTTGTGTTTGAATTTTAAAACGTATACATATGTATTACTTAATGTATGAAAGGTTGCGGTGAAATAAACGTTCACGTGTAACGTAGGAATGGAAATATTATTTCAACGAACAATAAAAGGTTTTATTACGAAACAGATTGCACGTATGATAAATAATATCTCTTCGCTCAAGATTCATGTAAAAATGACATATTTATTAGATGTGTGTCGCAAAATGTCTAGTTTAAATTTTGTCAACTGTACAAATTTGCACATATTTGTCCTAAAATTATAACAACTGTTTCGGCCCTATTTATAGTAAACAATGTTATTTTATTGATATTCTTTTTTATATAAGGTGTATGTTTCCTCGTGTAATGGTAGTAGGACTACATTTTAAGAGTACCGTTTGTTTTAAAATGTCGTTCGAGCATTAAGTTGCTACGTTACTGCCTTAAAAATGTGTATTTGTGGAAATCAAGATTCATTATTTTGCTCAGCTGCGTAGCACGTGTAAACTGCGACGAACGAATAAATGATTTGATTGGATACAAAGGAAAAAGCCTGAGTTTTCTTTCTATTCCATAATTTTAAATACTCCAACTTAAACTTTCTGTTACGTAAGAATATAAATATAAATGCACCCTCAGGGTTTTCCTTTAATAGAAAGTTATAGAAACTTTACAAGTTTTTGCGTAGTATAACTGTAATATTGCGGTAATATTACTGCGCTGTTTTGCAGCATAATGTTACTGTAATATTGGTGTGAAGTTGACACATTTGTGTAACATTATTATAATATCATTGTAATATTACGTGGCGCGTGGAGATGATAATTTCGACAAAAAAAAGTTTAATGTTTATGATCGGAACTGTTATTTATAATGAATGCCTATAATCTATTTTTATGTTTAGTTATAAAATAGTGACTTTTAGATCTAGTTTATAAAATATACTACTTGCGTCAACCTCAATTCGTTGGCATTTTGTATATAAGCTCGTGCAACGATTGACGCTCGAAAAGTATCTTTCGTAGTAAACGAAAGTGTATATAGACATATTATCTAAGAAATTGTACTATTACTTGAATGCTTTAATAATAACGGTTATGTACTAAATCCATTATTAATTGAACTAATCCTTACGCATCACTATTTTATAATCCGACATATATATTCATTTCAAATAATATTTTTAGAGCGAAATATTCCAATTAAATTTAGACAGATATATACTAGTCGTTATTTTTTTTCGAATTCTTGCAAGAAGTCGCAGGTCTTAAAATCCAGCTGAACGTTTGTGAACATATTACAAAATGTCTTGGCTACTTTCACCACTTTCCTTGTCCTATAGAACAAGACACTAGAGATAAGTCTTTTTTAGTTTCAATTTTCAAATTTCTCCGTTGGAAGTTGTCGGACGACTGGGTAGAATCCTGTCAATTTAAGAAGGTAAAGATATATTATAAGAATGTGCATTAGCATTAATTTTTAAAGAGCAATAAGAATCAATATGTTGGGTAACATTGGTGGGAATTAGTGTGAAGTAAGCATTTCTTTAGACAGAAAAATCTTATAGATACTTTTTGAAAAATGGTCAAGAAACAACTAAAATGGAGCAAGATAGTGGAGTAAACATTGAAGTATTAACTATTAGCTGGATGAAGCGGAATACAATGCTCAAATAATTACATCTTCTTTTTAAGGACATTAAAAATTTACTATTAAGCATTCTTTAAATATTCAACCTGAATTACCTTCTAAAAGTTTACTAGATAATTTTCATAATATGAAAAAAAACAACAGATTTTTCCAAACCGTAATTGTTATTTATTCGTATTGTTTACAATATACTAATCATATATCCCAGTAATCGAAAGAGAGTAAACGAAAATTTTTTATTGGTTGCTGCATTTTCCCTGTGTTCCTTTCGAACTCTTTATAGAACTAAACTAGTCTGAAATAAATAATGCTTTGCATTCACAGGCATTCACGGGCATAGACGTGAATCCAAGGGAATACATTTTAAACTGGGGATTCGAAGGGATTGACACTGTGAAACACATTCATTCAAAGGCATTCGCGGGCATTGGCGTGAATCCAAATTGATACATTTTTTTTTTTTTTATTCAATTATTTAACGTCGCATCTATAGCTTAGATAATTAGCGATAAGAGGATGTAGTGTCCTCTGTTTACATGAAAATGTACATTATAATAGTAGTGTCTGTGATAGAAAATAAAAATAAAATAGATAATTTTTTATTACCCAAAAAAAAAAAAGATTTGCATAACTAAACTAGCAAACAAAAAGTTCACTGATATGTGTGGAATAACAGTTCAGATTTGATTGTAGATGTTGATCTCCTTGAGGAAGCTCAGAACTTTCCGTGCATT
>JAPYZR010003175.1:0-14836 GCA_030522945.1 Trichopria nigra
TATGAAGGTCGAAACGTTGGGCTGGTAATGTTCCATTTAGTGGACTAAATGTAATTTGAACAGTATAGGCCATTAAATAAAATTTGATGTTACTTATATATAAGTAAGTGAATTGATTGTTTTGTGGAATAGTCTCGAGGAATTGATTCGAGGAATAAATTCGCCGAATGGATTCCAGAATGGATTCAAATCAATCATATGTGACAGCAAGCACGTGCATTGATAAATGAAAGATGGAAGACTCCAAGATTCTCTCCATGATTTCATTTCAAAAATTGTTTCCAAGAATGGTTTCGAAGGATTTTTTCGAAGAATTGTTTCACAGAATTGATTCAAAGACGAAATCGAAGATTGTCCAGAAGAATTCATTCAAAAAATTGGCTGGAAGTATTCAATTGAAGAATTGTTTCGAAGAAATGATTCAAATATAATTGAATCAAAGGTGAATTCGGAAGATATTCTCCGAGAATTTATTCGAAGAATTCTTTCAAAGAATTAAATCGCAGAATTTTTTCGAAGAATTGCAGCAAGCACGTTCATTGATTCAAGACAATGATATTATATTGTTCTAATATGTTCTGTCTGAAGATTGAATTTGAGTAACTCCAGACAATTGTTCGAGCATACAAATCCACGTTATTCCTCATCAAGGCATGATTAGGAAGACGAGCAGCAGTATAGTGTTGTTACGTATTCACCCGTTAGGCTATAGAGCAAAACAGGAATGTCCTTGCCAAAGGGCACGCAAGAAATCGAAGCCAAAGGGCTGTGTACAGAAATCGCATTAATGTATCCGATAACTAAGGTCACGGAATAATTTGATTATACGCGCGGTACAATAGCTGCGGTGGTGGCCAACGATTTATAGCACACGACCCGGAAAGATCTGAATCTAGACTTTTTAATTATCGAATATACAATTGTACATCTGAATATCAATGAAATATGCTCTCATTCGACGTTGCTTGCACTTTAACGAGTTAAAAATGTAAAGGATCAGAAGTGAAAAGTAGATGATTTTTTTTATTGGATATTAGGAAATAATTTTAAAAATGTTCAATTACTTCATCTTATCGATTTATAAAATATAACAAAGAATTTTAATATGATGTCTTTCTGCGAGAGAAGTATAGAAATTAATCATTCGATTGAGAGACAAAATTGTTAGATCCAGTGATAAATCGATTTATTCGTCAAAATAATTCTAGGCATCGACTTAAAGAATTAATGATAGGAATTGATTCAGAGAATTGATTCGAGGATTTTCATTAAATGATTCAATTGAGAAATCAATTCCTCGAATGAAACGAAAAATTGATTCAAGAATTTTATTGAAGAATTTAATTCAAGGAATTGATTCAAGAATTTGGTTTAAGGACTCAATTAAGAAATTGATTCAAGAATTTTATTAAAGAATTTGATCCATGGGATCGATTCAATATTTATATTTAACGGCTCAATTCAAAAATTGATTCAAGTATTGATCCGAGAATTGGATTTAAAGACTCAAACGAGAAATTGATTCGAGGAATTGATTCAAGAATTTTATTAAAGAATTTGTTTCAAGGGATTGATCCAATATTTAGATTAAAGGGCTCAATTGAGAAATTGATTCTAGGAATTGATCCAAGAGTTGGATTTAAAGACTCAAACGAGAAATTGATTCCAGGAATTGATTCAAGAATTTTATTAAAGAATTTGATTTAAAGATTTTGATTTAATGATTCAATTGAGAAATTGATTAAGAGTTTATTAGAAAAATTGATTTAACAATTTGATTCAACGAATTTATTCGGAGAATTGACTCAAGGAACTGATCCAAGAATTGGATTTAAGGACTCAAACGAAAAATTGATTCGAGGAATTTGATTCAAGAATTTTATTGATTAATTTGATTCAAGGAACTGTTCCAAAATTTAGATTCAAGAATTTTATTAAAAATTTTATTCAAAGAATTGATCCAATAGATGTAAGGACTCGATTGAAAAATTGACACAAGGAATTGACTCAAAGAATTGGTCCAAGGTATTGAATCGAGAATATGATTGAAAAAAATGATAAGAAGACTAAATGACTGATTGATAAAATCAACTAAAATACTTAAAATGATTCATTTAAAGAATTGATTGAAGAAATCTATTAAATGATTCGTATAATTGTTGTCTTATGTAAAAGATTAAAAGAACAAATTAAAAATAAATCAGAAGATTATTTAAGAATATATTCAAAGGCCTGATTTAAGGAAGCAATGGAGTCAAAAGTTTCTCTTCGAACACTTATTGATTCATGATAGACGAGTGGATTTGAAGAATCGAATTAAAGCTAAAAATCTATTGCTTCGAAATGATGATTAATAAAAATCATTGCAAAAATGAATCTCGTCACGACAATTAGAACCAATTCTACCGAAATATTTCAATTTTTAGAATTGTCAATGGAAGAATTGATTCTTTATTTTTTTATGCGTCCCGTACGTCCGTCGGCACCAAATACCAATATAGTGTCCATGAATTGACGACCGACGAGTCTCGTTCTTTTCAAAAATGATTAAATAGAGTGTATATACATATACATATATTTATATTTATATAGGGATGAAGCTCGTTAAAAAAATTTGGTTGGCCATGTTGTACAGAATGCGAGCGAGGTGGAATGTCATAGTAGGGGGTGAATATAGAGAATATAGAGAACAAGAGAGAGATAGTGAGGAAGAGCTAGGCCATCAGACTCGCGCAAACTCTCGCCTCCTCTCGTCATTCGTTGGCAAATGTTTGCTAGAGAGTAGCGCATGGCCGCGGACGCGTGACGTTGATTTATTAATGCATTTTGTGGATAAGTGGAATTTATCACCGACTATTTTTACACATTGGATTATATATCCGCGAGCCGGGCGTAGTGTGTGCGACCACGCCGACTTGCGCGACATAATATAATGCATTATGACCGCGGACGGCTGCATAATATCCTGCACCAGCCCCCGCCTACGCCAATGTACCTATATGTGTGTGTGTGTGTGTGTGTGTGTGTGTGTACGAGGACCGCGAGCGCGCATTTATTAATGCGCCATTATGCTCGCACCTATACAAGAGCCGGCATAATTATGCGAATCATACGTAGATATATACGCCGGCTCGATTATGCGGCGGGCACGAATGTTTCCACACTGTATAATGGCCATCATCATCTGTTCGACTTAAGCGCGGAAATCACTTATTGATTGCGGCCCTTTTTTCGGGCCAGCGGTTTTATTTGCCATGTTCTTTGTACGTCGGAGGGAATGAAAAGACGCGGCGGAAGGCATTCAAAGGCATTCGTTAAATCGTATATGTACATTTTGCTTTTATTTTGCCCATTGGTATAATAGTCGTTTGTTTCTTTTTTTCTTTTCTTTTTAGCAAGACATAATGACTGGAAGATTGATATTGTTGAATAATAATAATACTACCGGATGTGCGCAGACATGAAATTTCGTATAAAATTAGAAGATCTTAAGAAGTCAAGAGGGAAGAAATCAATGTTGTGATATTGAATTAATTAATTTACTTTAGGCAATTCCTATAATCTACTGCACAATTAATAACTTGAATCATGGAATTGACTTGAACAAGCATTGATTCAAATAAATAAAGACTCCAAGATTCTCTCCATGATTTCATTTCAAGAATTGTTTCCATGAATGGTTTTGAAGGATTTTTTCGAAGAATTGTTTCACAGAATTGATTCAAAGACGAAATCGAAGATTGTCCAGAAGAATTCATTCAAAAAATTGGCTCGAAGTATTCAATTGAAGAATTGATTCGAATGTTATTTTTGAAGAATTGATTCGAAGAAATTATTCAAATATATATAATTGAATCAAAGGTGAATTCGGAAGATATATTCTCCGAGAATTTATTCGAAGAATTCTTTCAAAGAATTAAATCGCAGAATTTTTTTGAAGAATTAAATGAATAGATGGACTCGAAGATTATCACCATGAATTATTCCTGGGAAGAATTGTTTTCAAGAATTGTTTCGAGAAGAATGTTGTTTTAATGTTTTAAACCTTAAAAAAATCGCGAATGATTTTAAGAAACTGATTGGAAAGGTGATTTAAAGAATGAGTTTAAGAATGAATACGAAGAACGGATTCAAAAAAAAATGGAATTGAAGAACGACTGAAGAAATAAAATTTGACAAATGGATTGAAAGACTAATTCCAAACAATTAATCCTAGCAAAGAATTAGAAGAAGGAATGGGTGTAGAAGGAATTTGAAGAACGGTTTCGAAAGATGAAGAATTCTGATAATTAATTGAAAGAAGAATTCTGATAATAAATTGAAAGAAAAATTTTGAAGGAACGAGTCAAAGATTGAATTGCGGAAGATTCAATAATATAGTCGATCGATCCTTTTTTCCTTAATGAATATTTCATTAATCAAAACCGATCGAGACGGAAAATTACGGAAAATGAACTCGATAATCAGGTCGGTCGATAATATTTCCATACATTTGCGTTAGGCAGGTAGGGCATTATTAATGCTCAGTCGGCAGGTCGTAAAATGAGCTTCGAAAAAAGGATGATAATGCCGCGTGAAATATGGCGCGTCGCATATTAAGCCTCTTCGTATAACGCGTCGTTTGGAGCGTTTGGAGCGAAGGGAGAGCCGTGAGCGCATCTGCGATGTGACAGCGAACCATAAAGCCAACCTGCGAAACCGACAGAATTAGGATAAAAAGGAATCATTATCCACCGTTCGTTCGTTCGTTCGCTTCGAATCGCGCAGAATTATTGTGTCAGCGTGTGCGTTTTACACTTCTCGTTTTTCAAGCCGATGAAAAATACTTTATGCCCCTTCAATTTTATCGCCGTCGACAAAAAAAAAATCACACCTCGAAATTTGTTGTCCATCAAAAATATTGCCCAAACAAAAAAGTTTAACAAGGACGTTAAAAGTTTTACGGGAATATAAAAGTGTTTTGAGAAATTTACTTCTGCCCCGACGATAAAATTATCAATACAAGGATAATGCGGATGTTCCAGAATCCATCCGATTCGAACGTTTGAGGACATTTTATTTCAAAGACTTTCGAATCGTAATATATACCAATTTTGGTATTTTCATATTTCTGCTTTGTATTGGCAAAATTAATAATCCAATTTCTCATTGGAAGAAAATAATTCCAAGAATTGATTCCAAGAATTGATTCTAAGAATTCGTGTCGTAAATTATTAGTTCGATTCAAAGAACAGATTTAAAGAATTGTTAAAAATAATTGATTCAAATAACTGATTCGTAAAGCTGCTTCGAAGAAGCGGTTCAATGGATTGATTCAAGGAATTGATTCACGGAATTGATTCACGGAATTGATTCACGGAATTGATTCAAAGAACAAATTAAAAAAAAAAAAAATGATGAAAAAAAGTAATTCAAAGAACTGATTCGAAGGATTGACTCGAAGTACTGTGTCAAAGAATCGATTTAATGAATTGACTTATAGAATTGATGCAAATAATTGATTCCAAGAACTGATTCAAAGAATCGACTCGATGAGATGACTCAAAGAATAGATTCGCAGAACTGATTTAAAGAATTGATTCAGAGTATCTATTACAAAAAGTTTGATTCACTGAAAGGTTACTACAAAATTTTTAGGAGTATTTTCACAATTTAAAAAAAAAAAAAAAAAAAAAATCGAGTTACAAAAGAAGAGATTAGAAACGTGGAGTGAAAAGATAATTTCTTTCAATAAATTGCGTCAAAGCAGATCAGTTTCCTAAACGTGGAAACTAAAGCAAAAGATGGTAAGAAATATCGATATCAGGCGCCGTTGTGTTCCCACAAGTAGGTTCGATTTCAAACATGTTTCCGGTCAACATCGGTCAGCCAGTAATCCCAACATTTCTAAGGATCGCGCGTTTAGAATCGCATAAACAACGGCAACAATGCTCGCACTCGAGCGAGTCTCGGAAAAACTGGGTATATTCCGGAAGTAGGGTCGAATTTGTCGCTCGGTCCCTAGTACATACATATATAGGTAGCGCGAATAGAGATCGCTTTTATATCGCGAATCGACTCTTGAGAGGAAACGATCTATATACGTGTCGCATTGTTAAGACCTGCATCGGCCGCTCGCTCACTTGGACTTTTCACCATTATATTCGCGAATAATAAAAAGGACGGTCGCCGCGGAGCTTTTAACTGCCTCTAATACAAATCTGTCGGGGCGACAATGGGCCTAAGCATCAAATTAGGCGATACAGGTCAACTGCAGGGGCGTCCCCCAGCTTCGTGACTTTTAAGCCGGACCTATACAAATATACGCACAGTTGTTCGCTCCTCCATTCATACGTCTCTCCGTCCCTCATTCGCTTTCTCTTCCTCTCTCTTTATCTCTCTCTCTCTCTCTCTCTCTCTCGTACGGTCCATTATATTACTCTTGATCTCTGTCTATTATTATATGACTTTTCCTCCCCATTCCCCATCCCTCTTCCGCCTCTATCTCCGTTCCTCCATATTTTTTCCAACTCCACGCGCGTTCACTGCAGACGGATGTGCTCCTCACAATATGCATGCCAGCCAGGCCAGCCAGGCCAGCCAGCCCGTCGCATTCGTAGTTCAGGTTTATTTTTCGTCAATGCGTCTTTGGAATAGACCTACGGGAACAATCAATGTTCGCAATCCATCGTTCATTATATCCTCCGCCACATATAACTGCTATATATATGTATATATACCTGTAGGGCAATGAATAATAGAGTGCTGGAAACCGTTGTTGATTCAATTTGGAGAAGTTAGATTTGAGAAATTCGAAGCAGCCAACGCTATTTAAGTGGACACAATGTCGGACGAATTGACTAATTTGTTTTACTATGTAATAATTTAGTTGTAACGGTGAAATACGACGTGAGCTTGTATACGACGCGAAGAGTTCAGAGCCTATCTGGAGTTAGTTTTAGACCTTTATCTTTCGGTAGCATACGTTGTTCGAATTTAATACAATTATTTTCAATTCTATCATTCATACCGCAGATTGGAATCGATTTAGTTCAATCAGTTACATTATATGTCACTTGTCTTCATGAATATCTAGTTACTCTACTTAATTCTTCGTTGAACGATGTCAGATGTGTTCTTTCCATCAATTCTCCTAACGCAACCTAACCTAAATATGAAACGTAATATTTCGTCTGTTCTGTGAAACCATTCTTAAAATCTTTTTTTTTTTACCTCTTCTTTGAATCCAAATTCAAAATATTTTCTAAATTCGTCTTTCAACTTTACCGATTTCGTTCTCTCTTTGAATAAATTCTTAGTCTAAATCCTTAAAATGCATTCTTCGGATTGATTCATTTGTGTTATATTAATATTTTTGATATGTTTACCAATCGTATATGTTTGTAATTCGTTCTTGAAAAATATTCTGCAATTATATTCCTCGAATCCATTTCCCGTATTTATTTCTCGAATTCATTTTTGGAATCAAATTCTTAAATTCAATTCTAAATCCTTTCCTTAAATAAATTATTCTCCAGATCAATTCTTTTATAGTATTCATTTTCTAAATTCCTTTCTTAAATCATTTTCAGAATCTCTTCCTTGAACCGCAATTTCTGATTCCAGTTTATTCTTCGACACAATTCTTGAATCGAATATTTTTAATTGATTCTTAAATGTTTTCAAAACTATTCCTCGAATCGATTTTCCAAATTCATTCGCTCTCTCCATTCCTCGAATCAATTTTTGAATCCATTCTTTAGATTCATTCAATTTATAAAACGAATATTTTTAATTGATTCTTCGATATCTTCAAAACCATTCCACAAGTCCATTCAGTGCATTTATTCCTCGAATCCATTCCCCAAATCCATTTGTCGTCTCCATTCTTTGAATCAATTTTTTATCCATATTCCTTGAATCAATTTCTAAACTCTTATAAAACGAGCATTTCAAGTTGACTTTTCAATATATCTACTCCTTAAATCAATTTCCCCAAATTAATTCCTCGAATCCATTCCTGAAATGTGTTTCGAAGTCTACTCCTTGAATCGATTTCTGTGTCCATTTTTTTTGAGCCATTCTTCGACATTGCAATTCTTGAGATGACTGTTATAAATTGATTCAATATCTTCATATCTATTACTTGAATCCTTTCTCTAAATCCATTCCTTAATCCAAAGTCTAAATCCGTACCTTCGATCAATTTCTGAATCCATTCTTTCGAATCATTCTTCGGCGTTGCAATTCCTGAAACAAATATTTCGAAATGATTCATCCATATCTTTAAAAGTATTATTATTTAAACCAATTCCCTGAATCCATGCCTCAAATCAGTGTCTAAATCCATTCCTCGATTCAAGATCTGTAAATCCATTCGTTAAATCTAATCTTCGAATCAATTTTTGATTCTTTGATTCAATTCTAAAAATCATTGCTTCGAATATGTAACCCAGCAAATCAATATTGAAGTCCAGCAAAAAAAATGATTCGCAATCTTGGGTTTCGACATGGAAAGCGTATTAAAAAAAAAAAGAAGGAAAAAAACAAAGCCACACAGGACATCCGACATCCCATGGCGTTTCGGGTGATGCAGATAAGGAGGATTTAGCGGATCAGCGGGAACCCGCGCGCGCGAATCTGGGCGATCGTCGGAACATCCTGATGCTTTGTCGTCACATGCAATGGCCGATGACGCCGGTATATACACATCGGACGTAGCGATCGTGTTTTCGCCGCGTGGAAAAAAGATTAGCCGCATCTGCCAACTATAGGAGCCCCGCTGACACGAATATGATCGAGGATATACATATATCTGAAACTTTTAAAAACATCAACCGCAATAATGATGTCGGATCGGTGCACACGTATCTTTCCCATCCATCATCGACCGGTTACTGTTTAAGCCGCAACGGGACGACATTAATATCTCGTTAAGGAACAAATCGTTGCGCGGGGAACAATGCCGGCCGGTATCGTGACACTGATGCATCGATCTTCGTCTTTTATCCAACGTCGCGCGAGGCTTTTTAACGCCGCGCCGCTAGCTCCTCCTGCGCGACGATGAGATTTTCGGGCGGAAAACTTTTTCTAGATCTATGCGATGGGAAGGAAAATTTCCGCTCGCGCGGATTTATGCATTTATGCGCGCGACTACAACGCCACCGGGCGCTACTACATTATGCAGTTGGCTGTTAAGCGAAATGCCGCGAAACGAGGGAATAACGGTGGGATGGCGGCTTCCTTCTCGTGTTTATACGCTCGCGGTAATTGAAAGTATATCTCGACGTGCCCGGACATTTACCCCGGGGAAACGCCGAGACTTTCTCGATGCGACGGAATTTTCGAATATATACCCCGGATATAGCCGTGAAAATCACGCTTTAATGATTCCGCCTCTTTCTATCGCCAAGGTCACGATCTCGCGTGTGTATTGCTGAGTCATGAATCAATTATCAATCGGAATTGTTCTAAAGTCATTCGCACGGATTTTAGTCAAATTTCATTGCGTATTGTTTTCAAATTTCTAATCGTTAATTTTTCCGTGTCAGAAATACATCCGTCATTCGTGTGAATTTGATATGTTGTTCATTATTGGAAAATTGACTCGAAGAACAAATCCGGAGGATGGATTTGAAGGATGGATTCGTTAAAAGGATGCCAAGAACGGGTTCCAAGTAAAGATACTGAAAATAAATTCGAAGAATGGATTTGAGAAACTGATTATATATTTCTGCAGGAGAACGAATCAAAACTTGACTTGGATGGTCAATTTTCTTGAAGGACGAACACGACGAATTGATTCCATGAAAGGATTTTCAAGAAAGAATTTAAGGAATGGATTCAAAAGTGGATTCTAAATTGGTTTTTAATAACGATTTGTAAATATTGATCTGAAGAACTGATTCTTGTGAATTCGAAGAATGGTGCTGGAGAATTGATTCCAAGAATTGAGTCGAAGAATTTTTAAGAATTCACTCGAAGAGTATATTTAAAGAATGGATTTTAATGGTAGATTCGAGGAATCGATTTTACAGCTGGATGTGAAAAGTAGATTTAAGAATGGATTTTAAAAGGATTTGAGAATATATTTTAATCGGTATATATCTAAAGAAGTATATTTCTGGAGAACGAATCGAATCTTGGATCGGATCGGATTTTCAAGAAAGAATATGCAAACAATCAATTCTAGAAATGGAATCTGAAAAGGGTTTTTTTTTTAATATCGAATTTTAAAAATTGATCTGAAGAATTGATTCCAAAGTGAGTTCGAATAATGGAGTTGGCGAATTGATACAAAGAATAGAATCCAAGAATTTTTAAGAGTAATTGGATTAAAGACTAAATCTAAAGGATGGATTCGAAGGGTAAATTCGACAAATGGATGCCACGAATAGTTTCCGAGAATTGATTTAAAGAATGAAGTCTGAAATGGATTCATTTATGCGAAAAATAGATTCAAGGATGGATTTCAAAACGATGTAAAGGGAATATATTCTAAACATTTTGGAAAAAACGTACTTCTAAAGAGCGAATTAAAAGAATTGACTCGAAGGGTAAATTTTCTTGATAAACGAAGTTGAGAAATGGATTTCAAGAAACGATTTGGAAAATTATAATCGATTAAAGAAACATAAATTTGGAAAAACTTTTAAATTTATTTAATGATGAATAAAAACCATAAACAAATTACATCATGATGTCATGGAAATCTCATACACCAAAGAAAAACAATTTCATTAATATAATCAGAGGGTTTAATTTATACGCCAGTTGTACAGTATTAATCGTAAAGAAGACAGATTGGTATAGTCAACGATACGAAATTATGAACATGGTACCTAATGCGCATTTTGCCCACGCGGAGATTTTCTAAAACGAAAAATGGACATAATTCTCCGCGTAAACATGAAATAATACCTTGACCAAACGAATATATGTCTTTCGAGCGGGTGGAAGACCTTTTTCGTTAAGTTTCGACATTCGATTTACATAGGTCGCTGGGGTGCGCGTGTATAACAATGGATTTAGATGTTTTTTGCCCATGGGTCTCTTCGTTTCCAATATTTATCATAAGCTAAAGGCAAATTAAGGATTTTGAATGATCGATCGATTGCAGTAGAAAGGGGATTTCGATATCATAATTCCAAAATTCGATTTTCAAATGAGTTTGAGTCTACAGAATATCTTAATTTCTTAATGTGCGTATAATTACATACATGTATATGTGTATGTGTGTGTGTTATTATATTTATACAGGGTGTCCGTAAAATGTCGCCCAATATTATCTGGGCAGATAGATGAGGTAAAACTGAAACGAAAAGTCGATCCTGAGGTATTTTTTGATTGGACCAATACTAAGGGCAGTGCAGAGGGTTAAAAATGCGCATATGAAATCATATTGATATAAAATAATCAAATAATCGAATAACAACTACGCGACAGTTACGTAACAAGTAATATTTATGAAAATGTTACTTCCAATTATTGCAGAGTTAAGACCAAAGAATAATTGATAAGAGCAATTTAATTTATCATTTACATAAATTCCGTGCAATTTTACACGGAATAAATGTACAGTGAACGTGAGTTAAGAACGGAGGTTTCGACTAAAAATACTATAAATAGAACAACAAAAATACTTTTTTTAATACATGTCGCCTCTCGATGTTACTTGTAAGTTTTTCTGTAATATATTGTAATATTTTTATCAAATTTATGATTTAAATATTAAAATCATTCTAATTTACATTGATAGGAGTTGTCAAAATTACACGATCTCTTCTTATACTCACCAACGCTTTTCCAACGTTTTCTTATAACGTTTATAGTATGTTGCACTAAACTTATTTTCATCCTTCTGCTGTTTTTTTTTTTTTTTTATATTTTAATAATTATTACTTGCGGTCAAGAAGCAATTTATTGAAACCCAGTAGGATGACCGAAAATCTTATTCATACTAGTATTCCGTATAAACCTTTATAAAATTATAGAAATGTTTAGATTTTGGTTTTTAAAGTTGTATTTCTTCGTATTTTAACTCCCAATATGCATTTGACACTTGCCACGCAAAAAATGTAAACAAAATGAATTGAATTTTTCACGAGAATTTTCTTAAAATTGATTTTCCTGAATTTATATTTATATAAAACTTTATAATTATTATATATGACCATATAATTCTATTAAAAAAAAAATTTTCATTACTCGAAGATTAAGGAGATGACAATTTTCATGATCTTTCTAATTCAATTCTCGTGTGGTTATTTTTTTTTTATTATTTAAAAGTCTTATTTGTTACTGTAAACAGTTTCAGGTCTGCATACATTTAAAGTAAAACATTTCAGAAAAATCGAAATATATATATATTTTTTAGGGCAAATCATGGTTAAATCTCTTATTTACCGGAACGAATTGGATATAGTCAATCAAGTCAGTCTCGCCGCAGCTCTAATGACATTATTCAGCAATATAGATCTAATTTGATGTAATCTTAACTATTGTACGTTTGAATTCAGGCTAAATGATTTCGACAAGAAAATCGTTAAAATATATATTTTAAATGTATATACTTTAAATTACACGTATTTCGAAGCATAATAAATCATATATATATATGTTTTCTGTATAAATATA
Organism: Trichopria nigra; assembly: GCA_030522945.1. Lineage (NCBI taxonomy): Eukaryota > Metazoa > Arthropoda > Insecta > Hymenoptera > Diapriidae > Trichopria > Trichopria nigra. The sequence goes on from JAPYZR010003175.1 coordinate 12,616, forward strand.
CATTCAGGACCCGGCAATATTTTCATTTAAAATGATGTTTTTTTAAAAAATTGCTTTTTCGACGAGTTTTAAAATGATTTTAAAAAATGATTCTAAACATTCTATTACACACGTATACCGATAAAATGAATATGTTAATGCATTTCGGAAGTTAATTCTGTCGAGGAACGGAATAAAATACACAATGAATTAGTTGTACGTCCAGTATAGTTCCTCATCATCTTCGATCCATTTGTAACGCGCGACAATGAATAAAATGGCCTATACATTTACCATGCCATTAAAAAAATTCCTACAATACGTGAAAATCGTTTTGACCTGTCAATGAACGGAGATAGATGGAAATCCTCGTTATACAATGGCTCTTCCGTTTCCCGTATTGATTGACTTCACCCATTGTACTTGCCCAGGAGAAGTTAATATTTTGAACGAGCGTTTCCTTAAATGATTTTTACACTTTTTTTTTATTTTTATTTTTATATTTTAATTTTTCATTCAATTTCTTGTCTATATGCTATTTTTTACAACTGTACAACAGGATTTTTCATTCTTAATAGTAAGTATATACGATAATTATAATCTCAAAAAAAAAAAACGTTTATAATTATTTATATAGCCATTTAGCCATCACGCATTTAAATCGATTGAAATATAATGGAAGGTTATAAATCGTACCAAAGTGTTTGCTTTTGAATTTTATCACATGTCGTACCCTCACACCTGCTATGACCGCACGAAAATCTCATTGGAAAGCTGTTCTTAATAACGTGACAGATTTTTTGAGAAACCCTTAATTTAATATATGAAACGCTATTCGATAATTATTTCTTTGACAAATAGTTTTCTAAATACTACTATTGTGTTAACTTTTAATAGTAAATAAATTATAAGAAAAAAATAACAAATTGTTCTTCTAAATATTTTAAAAAACAAATTTTTTTATTACAACCTTCACAGTATCTCACAAACAGTTTATTTTATTAAATAAGTATACGCGCGTTTAAGAAACCAATTATTGTAATTGCAATTAGAAGAAGTAAAGAAAATGTACAGAATGAGTAGAAAAAGTACTCATTAAGGCTCCACGCACGCGTTAAGTTTTGAGTTAATTTCGTATAAGTATATTTTTTCGGAACACTTTCTGAGCTCGTAAAAAATGAGCTCAGAATTCGTAGGACTTAAAGATACATACTCTTTGTGCTCATTCTGTACAATTTTTCACCTCTGCTGATTGTGGTAATTAAATAATTTTATATCAAATGTAATATTTTAAAATCTATGTTTCACTGTTAAGATTGTCAACTATCTTTCACATAAATTAAAAAAATTTAATACTAATTGATGATATCTCTGATTTCATCATACGACTATATATCGTAAGATGAAATCATAAGCGCAAGCTTGTCGAAATATTTAATTTTAGAATTTCTAAAAATGGCCGCTACGACAATACAATTAAAATAACAATTATAATTATTGCCTCAATAAGTTATTATCCTTTATTTTCATTACCATAATGAATCATCAACTTTTAAGTTTATTTTAAAATTGTCAATTAAGCGCTTACATTCGTTGCACGTATTTTAAAGAGGGTCATCGTCAACATGACCGAAAAGTCGTATTAAATTTAAAGCATTTTAATCAATCGGACCGTACATTTACAAGAAATTGTATAAATACGATATATATATATATGTGTGTGTGTGTGTGTGTGTGTGTGTGTGTATCATAAACATTATTAATGTATATTAAGAAAACTCAAACTACAAAAATAAAAAATAAAAAAATCAACATGTCAGTGATGATTAATATCATCACAGTTACACAAGGTAGCAATATTTCGGGTTTTGACAATGGGTTTCCCAAACGTATTGAACACCACTTTTACTGTTGACTTTTTTAGTTTGTGTGTTTAAATTGTGTTGTTGTTAATAAGTAGAATTTCGTTTTTTCCAAAATTTCTCTTGTTTGAAATTTTATTTGACATTTATTTGAAATTTATTTGAAAGTGTTACAATGTACGAAAATCTTAAATATACGTTTCAAAATAATTTGTAGAAATTTACGCGAATTGTGATTTTAGAATTACATGAAAAGTGAAATAAATAATTTTTATTATTAATATTAATATACGGGCATGTCTGCCCTTTAATAGATGCAATTTAATAGATGCAACAATAGATGCGAGAGCTGCAGATCGACTTTAGATGGCGCCATACTC
>JAPYZR010003176.1:0-21880 GCA_030522945.1 Trichopria nigra
CTTTTAAATCGCCTATTTTCGTGAAAATGTCTTTAAGTTGAGAACCACTGCTTTTCCGAATCTTTCGCTGCGAATCTTTCGCCAACTTCAGCGTCATGTCAAATTTCACTTTACTGACACGTCTATCCGTATGATCGCTTAGAATAAAAACTTTTGTCAGTATAGAAAAGTAGACATAAAGATATATGATTTTCTCCGATAATCCTGCGGTGACCTCGCCATTGTCGCTTTACCTGTAATAAATAGTTATTAATCGGGTTGCACATGGAAAGCAAATTGAGTTCAAAGGATATTTTCTGATACTAAGAGACTGTGGAAACTGTCCGTTCCAGGACGTTATAGCGCTGCGGTAGAGATAGCGGTTGAGTGTGGTTTTCAACTCCCAGGCACATTTTGTAAGGTTTGTGGGAAAAAGCAGTGAAAATACTGGACTGCGGAAGACAGAGCGATTTAGCACGTGAAAGGTTGTGAGGGAATGGCTGGAGATTCTTTCAGTATACGCTAGGGTATTCTCGGGTTTATTTACTTTCGTTTCATTCGCATGTACCCGCAGGGAGTTGTAAATGGCAGGATCATCTATATATATGTATATATTGACCGCGAGAACATCTTTCAGCTGCTTTTAACAGCACACTATCACAATTGAAGTGTGAAATCAATACACGATTAGCAACTCATTGTGAATGTCGATGCTTCCTGGAATCAATGTTGACTATGGTGTTTGTAGAACAATTGTTCCGAACAATTATGGTGCAGGAAAGAAATCAACGAACTTTGATTTTAATCGGACGTTCATGATCGTGTAAAACAATTAATTTTCTTTTTATTTCTTTCTCCGAGAATCAGTAGAAAAAGATCTCATATTTCTTCGGATTAAGTAGTAACAGTCATCAGTCGTACAACGTTTCGTTATTTTCTCTGCTGTTCTAGTATTTGATATCATTTCCAAACATGCTATTATTGAAACGAACATTAATTTACAATGTACGTAACGGAATATCATCAAAATTACCGTCCATTCACGCAAATATGTGCTAGAAATTATTGCTGCAATTCAATCGCGTGGTATATCAGGAAATCGTAATTTATTATTAATATTAATATGCCACTAATTGCTCGATATTGTCGTGACACTTGCGAATACTTGTCGCAGTAAATTCTACCTCTCGAGCATGGATATTCACCATGATGCGCATCGCTAAAAATGGGTATGTCCATTAGGACTCCATGAACGTGCGGAAAGCTTCGAATCATTCAAAATGCATTGAAATTCATCTACTGCAGGACAATTCGCTTGATGAGGAATAACATTTAAAAAGTTTAATTCGTTTCTGATAATAATTAATCAACGCGACGGTAACTACTTTATTATTATGAATTGGTGGTGGTGAATGAAGACGGAAGGGAGTATATGAATGGATAAGAATTAGTGATAAGGTAGAGAGAGAGAGAGAGAGAGTACAAAGGTAAACAGATAAAAAATAAGATAATGTAATCTAAAAAAAAAAAAAAGTGTTGCTGGTATTAATTAATGGAATAAATTTATCTAGTTCAAAACTTCAATTCGTAACTGATTATTAAAATAAATAAATGATTTTTAGATTTCTGATGAAGAAAAGTTAATTAGTATTCTGCTTAAATCACAATGACAATAGATAAAATATTATTGTAATAAGATTACGATAAAATGAACAGATCGCAAATATATGCGGTAATAATAACAGAACGTCAAATGCGCAGTTCTAAGTTTTTCAAACTCCTACTCTCATACATATATATATATATATATAAAGAATTGCATCTGTGGGTGCTAGCTCGTAAATTACTCCAAGTTTATTCGAATAGTGGGTGTATAGGGAATTTCCGATATCCGTTTTACTGGAAATTTTTCCTAAGATTTTCAAAATTCCTTAGGCGTGAATAATTATATTGAAAATTTCGAAAATTATATAGTAATGTCAATTTCTTATAACCTTTACAGCTCTCCACTATACCTTGTGCTGGATTTCTAGAAATGTTCTTCATTAATTCCGCAACGTTTATTGTTAACTCTTAATCACATTAAAACAAAAAAAAAACATTATAGGCGTAAAGTATTTTTAAATTTGCTATATGCGGAAAATCAAAACACGCGTATACATGTAGTTTCAAATGGACCGATGCTCATCACTGAGGAGGTAATGATGTAACTTGCTAGTTACAAACGTATATATATATATATTAGGATTCAGGGATCGTCGTTACTTGATATACCGACCAGTCAATATACCCAACTAATGAGAAAAGACTTTACTCAAGTTCGAGGTACAGAAGTTGATTGCAATATTGCGGTTTTCACGCGGAATTATTTATTCTGCGGAAAGTTACTTAAATGATTAGTATTCTCGTTGCGAAAGCCAAAGAACGGCATCAGAACTTGAAGTAAAATTGATGTTTCGCTTTTATTACATAAAAAGTATATATATATATGTCATGAAAAATATAACATTAAGATTGGTAGTATAATACTAAAAATAACACATATACTCGGCATTTAGACAATTAGCAATGGCAGTATGCGATAATGTTGATCATATCTGGGACACCTTGTATATAAAATTTAAATCCTTTAGTCATATATTATATACGCATGACAATTACATTGTATATACAGGATATACATGCACTAAAACTAATATCTATATGTACACTACTATATAACGGTCGGTAATGTCGATTACTTCGAATCATATACCTGAGCTTATGATGTCGTTCTACAGATGAGCAATCCCCATAGTCAGTAGTAAATAAATATACATATGTTTTTAATTAAAATAAGAATAAAACATAATAAATAATTTATATACGTAGGAAAAGTAGAAAGAAAATACGGTAATATTTTTTTGATACACTCCGTGAAGTATACAAATTCTGATCAATTATGCTTCACCCTCTCACCCAACCCACCTGTCCACCTCTCAGCATCACATCCACTAGTTTACGAACATAAATCATGAACTGCGATAGATTTTAAAACAGACTTATTTGGTAACTTTCGCCCTGATAGAAATTGTTCCTAATTACTCGAAAGTTTTTGGTTGGTTACTTATTATTCACTGACTAGTTTGTAGACAATACAACTGGTCAGTTTCCTACTGGAAATGTAACATTTACCTTGATATTAATTAGATACTTTTTTAGATAAATCTTGTACAATTTACACTCAGTTTCTATCCAACATTTTTAGCCACATCGAGGGCGACTTACTTAAGCATTTTCTGTCAAATTTCTGACTACATTCTGCAAATATTATTGTAGTATTTCTATATACATATATTATGAAACAGAGTATGTTTCACCTACGGTGATCTATATAATACTGATCTTCAATCACATTTAATACGTCGTGACACATACAAACAGTTTGTTCATTAGTTTGCATCATATATTCTTTGCTCGTATTATCACTATCTACATTGTTATTGTAATTAAACCTTTCGCAAATATAATTTTTATCAGCATGGTCATGTGGGGTTGCTCGTCATCTTCTTTTTCGTATGTGACAGGATTGCTGACCTCAACCTCATCTTCTACAATATTTACGTCTGAAAAATCAATTGCAGACGATTTTCGTGGCACTTTACATCATCTTGTTTTATATGTTTATAAAATTATAAAATAAAATAGGTCAACTTGTCGTCCTACTAAGTTTGCTATTCAAAACAAAGACTGCATTTCAAAACAAATAAACTGGATATTTTGTATGCATCTAATATTTATTTGTTTTGTATACATATTTTGAATAATTTTACTTCCTAGTTATTAAATATGATGATTCTGTAACAAATTTTGAATAATTTGACTGAAGAGTTATTAGTCAAGATATTTAGGCAAATTCGTGTTCACTTTAAATCCAATTTCTCTAGTATTTGGGCAGTTTTGTAACAAAAAACTGGTCTGTTTATTTTTGTCAGGTTATTGTTTAGTTTATGAACCCTTTTATTACATAGACTTTTAAAAATGAGACAAACCAATAATTTTAGACAGCAACTCGCATCTATCTAATAAAATTGGACAGAAAATCTACTATAGGCTATCCATATCATGGAATATTCATTTGGGATTTTTAGGACGCAATAAGGCGCTTTTAGAAAAATTGACAGAAGCCATAACAAAAAACGTTTTAACAATTGAAAAAATAAATAATAATAATAATAAACAAAATAAAACAAAATGAAAATGTATGAACAATTGTAAAAATTCACATCGTTGTAAACGAGAGAAGAAAAAACTCTACATTTCAAGACAAAAAGAGACAGAGAAAAAATTCCAGAAAGATGTTTAAAAAACAAGAATGGATAAAAGTTTAAGTAATATGACACTACGTAAACATGACTAGCAACAGTAAACACTTTATGATATTTGTTAAATTGAAAATATTAATAATAAAATTGTAAAACATTAAAGCCCCGTGGACGAAAATTTTCATTTCATAATATATTCGTTCATTGCCAAAAACAGTGTCAGCATCAATGTTGATTTATGAATCAACAGCTGGTACTCCAGTGGCGGTATACACGACGCATAGGTGAACTGTCAGAAAAGATGAAAAACGAATCGGGCAATAAATCAGTGCCACAAATGATATTTCCTATATTTTGAATAAAATTCGAAAATTAAATTGTCGAAGGAATAGAATCATCAAGTACATATCGCGGTTACGATACTGTATATGGATTACATACATATTCAATGCGATTACTGCACTTCATATTTATTCATATATATATATATATATATATATATATTCATTTAAATTAAATTAATTGATACGATTCAATCTATTCAGAGTTTAATATTTGTAAGGTTTATCGATACGCTCCATAATTAATAAATTTAAAAAACGAATACGTTTTATTTCACGTTATTTTTTAATTATTAATGTCTGCTTATTATTTACATGTAATATGAAAAATGATTGAGAATTAATCCAATGAAAATCTGTAAATTAAATACACATAATTCATAATATCTGACGCGTTCCTCTATATTATCGTCACGTATATTTTAATGACCTGGATTATTAATGTATCGTATAGATATTCACGTTATATTCATAATTTTTTATTTAAAAAGGTAACATTAATTACAAAATGAAGCGAGCATTTTCATACTTTAAATTTTTATAATTTTTTATAAAAATATTCATATAAATTATAGTTTTATTGATATTGGAAAAACAGATTTTTTTTTTAAATACAATTTAAAATACACGTTTCAGTCACATAATTTTGCAACATACGCGATATAAACGTATGTACTATCATGTTAATAAAGAAAGAAAAAAAAAAAAAAAAATTTTGTCTTTGAGTTGACGCAGACAAACAAATTCATAAATTCTCATTAATATATGTATGTACCCGCCTAGTAGAAAATAAGACCAGTTTACGGCAATTTTTTCTGGACTCCATTACTTTTAACATAGAGGTCAGAATAATTGGGCAGAATCTGGCGTCATTTTCTACTATAGGAATAATATATATTAATAATATCCGTGACAATATATATAATTAACGAATTTGGTAAAAACTTGTCCGATAAATCCAAATGTTGGTTTTTACTCATACATGTACATTTTTTAATGTTCTTGATTTTAGGAGATGAATTGACGTTATCAGCGATTTCGATTTAGCAAATGAACAATCTGTGTTTTCTACCAGATTTCGAAAATTCATAAACTATACTTTAAGTAGTTTTTCTAAGTTATAATTATGACAATTGAATAATTATATATATATATACATATTTAAAATGGTATAAATTGTTTACACACCAATAATGAAATAGAAAACTTTTTTTCTTTTTCCCCTTTCTCGTTCTCGTATCCAACATCAGTATTCATGACGCATAAGGGGAAAAATATAAATAAAAAAAAAACAATTAAATTTAGTGTGCGAATGAAAAATAAAAAACAATTCTGTTATAGAAACAATTTTTAACGGCAGTATATTTTATATTAAAATGCGGTATTTTAAAATTAGATCTTAATAGCCCATTAAAAGATACATATCAAAAACAGAATGCACATTAATTTAGCTTCGCAAGAGTCCCTCTTACCTACTTCCGTTAACATAAACAATATTGATAATGACTGATTACGACTGTTTGATGCGCTTTCGCATATACAAAATGGATAATTTTAATTAAGCTCACTTAATTGCTAAGGAACCAACTAGCCGTGTAACAAAGTTAATGAACTGCTTGTTAAACACTATACTGTGGAACGAGCTATTTTAATGAAAGCTTTAATTCGTTATTCCCTCTTTAAGAAATGATAACTTTTATACAGCTTTAAATTGATTATACTTCAGAGACATATTTATATATTTTTGTGCGACATTTTATTATTACATATATATATATATATATATATATATATATATATATATATAATTTATATTATAAATGCATTATTATAATATAATCTTTATAATTATAAATTATTTATTTTTTATAAATAAATATTTTCCATATTTTACCAAAAAGACATCATGATACGGGATTCGTAGTAATAAATGGTGGAAAATGCAGTTAAATTTTGTAAATTTGATTAAATGTTATTAAAAACTTATAAGCCTATCATAGGAATATGTATGAAATTAAATGTAAGTATAGGGTATGTATGTATTTAAATGCATTTATATAAAATCGTCAATCTTCACTGCACGTTTATGCCTAGGATATATATACAATTGATAAAAAAATGCGTTAAATTTCAATTAATGTTAATTGTTGTTTTATCGATGATTACGAAGACGATCTTGTATTAATGACTAAACTTTTTTTCCTATATTGCACAATTAAAAATTTTGGAGACTGAAAGGATTTTAACGAATTATGACTTTCTTTATTTACTTTAGCGAAAGATTTTCTACAGCTTCATCAAGCAATTCCTTTTATAAATTTATATTCTCTGGCAGCAGACATTATTAAAACTGATTTAGACAATATAGTTTGTCTTTTCAAAATAAATTATTTTTTTTATTTATTGATTGATGTTCTCGTCAATTTATTCAATAATACTATTAGATATTTTTTTATAAAAGTATCTGATTTTTCTCCGATCATCCAGGTGAACTATCTCAATATTTATATCAATGATTGAATAAATGATTTGTTTTTTTTTTCAAGGAAATTCATTTAAATCAATATTAAATCTTTAATCGCACTCGGAGAAAATTACACAATTGTTGCTGTAACAAATATATCGAATACTCGAACTGGAAGTAATTTTATATATATATATATATATACCTATTTGCTTGGAAACGATTTTCGACTAACATATTTTCGAAATTAATAATAATTTATTCAATAATAATATGGTATATCTGCATTTGTGCAGACAAATACTGAAATGTTAATGCTTACCGCGAACAATATATGTTACTTTAATAATAATAAACGTATGACAGAACCGTAAAATAAATATTAATTAACTGATTACGTTTGTGGGAAATATGCGCAATATGAATCAACTAATGCAATATGTCAGTGTGAAATAAATAATCAATATTATTATTACGACCCGCACCCTAGTTTGGATCAAAGTATCCAATCTGGTCACTCGAAAAAATAGACAATAAATTTTTTTCAGCGAACGTCCATCCAATGTTTGAAATGATGCAAGGGCAAATATCATCGCTTTTTTAGCCGTATCATGTCCAAAAATCTCGAATAGTTTATAAAAATTATATCAGTCAGTTAATATTCAGATATTTCAAATTCTTATATTAACTGTTACGTTACAAAAGTAACATTGACGTTAATTAAGATACATATAACTTTTATTTGAAAATGAAAAAAACGGATCATTCACTTAGTACAATTTACTTCCTTCTTACCGAAATATAATTTTCTTTTGATCCGCGTTTTTTTATTGTAATTATATGATTTTTACAAACCTTAAAATTGATTGTTTAATTTGCGAAAGCACGTTAACATAATTATACACCCAGAGACAGCGACAATGTGAAAAATTGAATGAGAACGTGTCTGGAAAACCACAGTTGGGAGTAATTGAGAAAGGGTGTAATGAGTTTCTATACTGGCACCTAGAAACTGATAGGAATTCGTAACGAGGAATGTGTAACTGGTCAAAAGTTATATATGGATCGTGTTTAACGTTACACGTGCAGGGTGTTTTTTTTTTTGTAAAAACGAAATCGTTGTTTTCATTGGCTCAAAACTTTTTTCTCTGCCCAACTGCATAGCCAACTATGATGATAAAAGTGCATCAAACGCCCAGAAACGAATGCCGGCGTAGCAAGCGTCAGATAACACAAGCCTGTCTCTAGATTGATTTTATTTTGCATTTAAAAAGAGAGAATACAATTCGTAAATAATCTGGTACATATATATATATATATATATATATATATATATATAATTTTTTATAAATATGTTACAATGTATTAGTTTTCAATGTAAAAAAATGAGAACGTAGATTTTCACAAACGGCTATGTAAGATTAAATTGAACCCTTCGAAATGGCACTACCCAGGGACGGTGTATTCGGGCGACTAAGCACGACCTTTATTTCCGACAAGAATGTACGATCGCAGATCGAGCATGACTCACGCCAAAGTCCAAAGTGCACAAGCTTGTTCGTTTCAAGTTTTAGAAGAAGAATGGCGATGGCGACCATTACCTTAGACATATCGCATAGGGTATAGGAATGTATGTGCAATAAAAAAACAATAGGGACAAAAATGAGCAAGTATACCGACCCAAGTTTGATATAAATGATGATATGAAAGGGTTTATCGTCATTGTATTTGTATGAATACGTAATGACATTTTAGACATTTTGTTACCATATACCAAGATTCAATATTGTTTTTTTTTTTTTTTGTCAACAGTTAATATATACGTGTCTCAATGTACTTTTTCCAAATTTTTGATATAGTTGTAAAAAAAAAAAATAAAAATAAAAAAAGATTATGAAATTAAATCATTGTTGCTGCAGATGAAGGAAAATAATTTTTCGAAAAACGCGAAAATCGAATTTTAAGTATAATATCGAAAATATAACGTATGAAACATATACTTGCGTATGTTTCACGCACAGTGGGCAAAATGGAATTTTACGCACTCGTTACATAAAATACTATATTTTCGAAGGTTCTCGTTCAATGTTACACGAATTTTACTGGAATATTTTAACAGATATCATTTGAAAATGTAACTAAGTATATTTTAACTTTCACAACTGTTGAACTTAGCATTAACCAACCTCAATAATGTAACACTATAAAAGAAGATCTTTAAAAAACTGTATTTTAATTTATAACAAAATATTACTTGCAGTGCATTTCAAAACATCTTTATATACGATATATTAAAAGTTCAGTATATTTAAATACAAATTTTAACGATATATATTAAAAGTCAAAAAATAATCGTTGAAAAAAAGAGAACAATGATAATGTGGTAAACGGGTACAGGCGAACAAGGCTTAAAAAAAAAAGTAGATTCAAAGTCAATACAGGCGAGAATGAGAACAAAAGAAACACGAGAACAGAAAAAATAAAGTCGAAAGAATCGAGGACGAGAAAAACCAAACCGCGTTAAATGAAAGAACGTTAAAATTGGAGGCGGATATTTGTAAGCGAGGAAAAGTGATCGAAAGTTGAACTGGGTGAAAGTTTTTTTTTTTTTTTTTTAGAGCCTTGAACAACGAACACAGTTTTATAATGAATGACTTTTGTGGCTGGGAATTATTCGTTATAATTTTAATGGAAACGAATGTTATAGGACCGGCAATTTAGTTGCCACAAGTCTTTTTCGCTCTAATCCATTTTTCGACACAGTTTTCAACGTATTCTACAGATGAAATTTCAAAAAGGATTCAAATTATTCAATTTGTCGTTCCCGAATCTTATTTTGTTCCTAATAATTTCTAATTTTCGCACACAGTATGAGAACGAATTAACGATGCAACTTTTATTTAATACTTTACAAAGTGTATATACAAAGTATTCAACGTTGAATTTACTGAATATTTTTTAATTCCTTTTCTTTTCTTGTTAATTTAGCATTATATACTCTTTCAACAATGAAGACATTCTTCCTGAATCATCCCTTTTCCTTTTGTTGTACTTTCTTGTATCATTTTCTAAATGCAGATATAGAAACGGACAGACCATGTAGTGCTCGATGTGTTTCCTTTTCCCTCATCCAATATTAAAAAGGAGATGAAATAAAAATCTCGCAAATTCTCGCATGTATCGAAAGTATTGCTGCTGCAATAGGTTCGCGGTCATTGGTCATCTCGAATTCACGTGCCGTCATCGCCGTCGAAGAATCTGACAGGCTGAGGTTACTTTGACTTTTTGGTTATTTTGTCATTGTACTTTTCCGTAAGCAAATCTCGCAATGAGCATTTTTCAAAGCCAGTGTTGTCTAAGATTTCTTTGGAAATCGATATCGACATTCGATATTTGTAAATAGATGCGACTGGTTTGGATTTTCGACTGGTTGGCCATGTCGAATCATTTGACATGATGTAGGTTTTATAGGGCTACGAGGCGATCTTCCCACAAACATTAAAAAGAAACCCACCTAATTCGGTACCTCGATGGTAAAACCGAGCAAATTAGAATCCAGACATCAGGCGAAATAATGAAACCCATCCATTATCGAACGCATGCACGAAGCCCATCCATTAAATTTATAATGTATAATTGTTGCTTTTTTACTTTCATTAGGCACTATCGTAATATATGCATGTATATGTGCGTACTTGCGATTCTAAGAATAAATGTCGTTGAATAAAGATTTGTTTGGCAGGTTTGAAAGCTTCGCTTCAATAGACTCGCAAGCGTCTTATGTCGAATTTAAGATCGCTCATAATATATCGATCCACAATTGTGCACGTTTTCTCTTTTCGATTTTTGCAAACATATCATAGATGTAAATCTTATCAATACTAGAAACTCCATACCTTACCGTGAATGCTAGACCTTATATTCGCCCTGTTAACACTGTTAATGTGTGCGTAGCTCTCAGAGGAATTGGGTATACATGTATTGACGGTCAAAATACATGCCCATTGGCATGCATGGATCACCCAATTGCTCTGACAGCTACGCACACAGTACCAACGTTAACGAATAACGGCCGAGTACTCGTATATTTAATATATATTGTAATAAATACACTAATTTTTCACAAATATAAACGGTTGATTTTATATATTTTGTTTACAAACAAATGTCAATCTTAGAATCTTTGGTTAAAACAATGGCATTTTCTTAGAACAAATATAAATAACAAACACTCTTATATATCAGGGAGCAGGTAGACGGACGATTTATATATATATATATATATATATATATATATATATATATATATTCAATTCCGATACATTACTTCTCTTCCGGCAACTTCTACAATAGTAACTGAGGATCATGGAATTTGAATATTTTCACAAACCTTAAATTATTATTATCCCTTACGGAAAAGTACACCAAAAAAATATTGTTCGGGATCCGAAATGACACCCATGTGGGTGTAAACACTAAAAAAGTGGGCGTAAACAATAACAAATTTCGGATTTACACCCAATTGGGTGTCATTTCGGACACCGAACATATTTTTTTCTGTGAGGGGAGGTGCTTTGAAATTCGGTGAGTAATTCTTTTATTTTTCTCTCCTGGGAAACTGGACTGCTCAAACTTAAATCTTCAAGGCATAAACATGTAAACATAAACAAGAAAGGTAAACTATATTTATATTTGTAGAAAGTTCAAACTTATACAAACAGAATACATATATATTTTACTTTTTATATGCAATTGATTTAATTTACTGAAGAGGGCCTTGACCTAGGCCGAAAATTTTACTATTATACTTACCACATATAATGTTTATTATTGTTTAGTATTGTTTTGCGTCATTGTACCAAACAATAAGTAAAGTGACCGTAACGCATTCAATTTTGAACTTTCTACAAACAAAAACGGTCAAGAATCATTTCTTAATAATTATTCACATATTTATATTTATTTATTTATATATATATAATACAATTTCCATTCCCTCTTAAGATGTTTCCCATTTAATATACGCTTTTATATTGGTACCTTAAGGAGTTAATAATTCTCTATATACGTGATTTTTAGTGACTCTATCACGAGAAGTCTAGTACAGATAAAAAAGGATAGGAGACAAGTGTAAAGCTTGAATTTTCATCATTCTCCTCGTGAAATTCGATTTTACGTATATTAATGAAAAATACCCGCTTGTATAATTTCGTATTTTGTCTAATTATTATTATTCTTTTTTCATTTTCACATTTACCAACTCTGTTATATGCATGTCCAACATCAGTTATTGTTTTATATAATAAAAGAACGGAACATAATATTGGACTTTTCTTTTATGGTGAAGAAGTTCCATTAAGGCAATTGTACAAATTCGTAATGTTCTCATCAGTGTCTCGAATCTTTAAATACAATGAAGTAGGATCGTCAAATTAAAAAAAAAAGCTTCAGTCACTAATTGGTAGGTAAATCTTATTAATTCGTTTGTTCTTCATTTGCATCAAACCACTTTTAATGTCAACAGTTACAAAAATAAATATACTATAATTACACTTTGTATATTCGTTACTTATAACGAATCAAACGTTAAATTAAAATGTTTGTTTATCATTGCAAACAAAAAAAGAAAAACAAATATAGATATCGACTTTTATCAATGATTCATGTGATTATGAAATAATGCATTAAATAGAATATTGAACGAAATATAATGCCTGATGCTTTGAGTTCGAAAGACTTAATCGTCGCGAAAATATTTGTTAAAGTTCTACCAACATTTTGTTTTATTTTCGTTTATTTAGAAATGGCGATGCAGATTTAGCCCAAGTATCATCATGACATCCAAAGAAGTTCTTCATTGCACTCAACCTTCTACTGCAAACGTTCTCAGAATAGTGGCGAGGTTATTTCCGTAAATAAATATCGTAGTACAAGGTTCTGCCGCAATTTCCAAAATTACCCGTGTAAACATCCAAGACGCTTGATTACGGAAATCGTTTCTATATGTACTGCAGTCGTCTTTAATTCCTTTTTTTAGCATCTTCAAATATTACGAACTTGATTTAAGGAAGTGCCATAATTTTATCCTATGATTATAGAAATAATATTCAGAATTTTCGAACATATATGTTCTTGATCACTCTATAGTTTAGCGTCCTAGGATAGAAAACAATACATTGTTCGTTTTTTAAATAAAGAGTGAAGATTTTTAGCTAATAATGATATTTTCCTCCTTTATTATATGTATGAGACATAACATTACCTGACCAGAATCGAAAAGTAATGGTCAAAATATAAATTAAAAGTGTTTTAAAAAAAGGCCATTCTTGAAATGCACAAAATCCCAAAATATTAAAATAAATTCATAAAGTATTTAGAAAAATACATTCATATCTATAAACTTTTGTAAATATTACTTCTTTGTTTTTCGACGTTTTCACCAACTTAATGGCAAGAAAATATTAAGAAGAGCTTTATTACGTATAAGTATATATATATATATTTATTTTTAAAAAGTTCGAAAAATTACAAATATTTATATTTATAACTGACGTAAAAACCTATGTATAAAAAACTGCATATATGCATTTTTTTTCAGTTTTCCATTTCGCCTCCAGTGGGTCGGATATTACAATAGAATTTCAAAGAAATTCGAGGAATATAGTGTGTTGATTAGATCATATTGGACGGAAAATGTGAAAATAGTGTTGTGTTACAAAATATGGAAATAACGAGGCTTCGCTAACTCGACGTACTCTGATTAAATAAAGAAAGTGGCGTATACAGGCTGGAGTATAGAAAATTGGTAAACATCAGAAATTGATTTGATTTGTCGACTGCACTCATTCATTCAACGTGTTAAAATTAAGATGTGTTGTAAAATGTGAATTACATAAGGAAAAAGGAGAGCACGCCATATATATCATTAATATACATTACAATTATTGCATTGTACATTATAACATAACAACAATAGTATTCAATTGTTATTTTTAACTAATTCGTAATTTGTTTCCGATAATATTGATGGTATAATAAATATTTTGAAGAGTTGGCAGATGAAAATCCTTTTTAAGAGGGTTCTAAAATGGAACAGTTATCGACCGACGTTTGCACAAAAAAAAAGTATAAATAAAAAGTGATGTATTGAACCTTTTTTTTTCAAAGTGTGAGCTTTGGACGTATGATCCTACATAACGAATGCAATTCTCGAAAAATATTGCTGAAATTGGTTTAAAATTGAACAAGTATTATCCGAAATAAATTATTTTCGTTGCTGATAAGAGAAAATAATTTATTTCGGATAATCCTCCTTCAATTTTGAACCAATGTCACCCACAGTGTGACGGGGATTACATATGATGTGTGTAGAATCACCCTTGCAAAGACCGAATTTTGAAAAAACTTTTCAATCTTTTTTATTTATACTTTTCCTGTTTTGAGGTTAGGTCGGTAATTGTTCTTCTTTAGAAACCCCAAGTAGTGTCATTATTGCCATTACAAATGATATATGTAGTATTATAAAAAGTCACGAACGAAGCAAAATTATTAAGATATTGATTATGTAATATATATATATAAATAACATTTATTTTCGATTGAATATATTTACGTATATAACCCTAGTAGAAATTTGTTTCTAAATATCCGGGCGCAAGCTGGGCCCTGACTCGCGCCTTGATAGATATGCAGGCGCGAGTCAGGGCCAAGCTTGCGCCCGGATATTTACAAACCGAATGTATATTCTTCTCGAAAGTTGATAATTATTAACAAAAGGACCTAATATATATACCCTATATTTAATTAAATATTTAATTTTCTTGGAGTGAAGTTTTAATCTGAAAAAAATTAATATCACGCCGCACAATATCAAGCAGCTCTTCAAAAAATAATTAGAAAAAGTATTGAGTAAGTAATAATTTTTACTATTTAAGAGTGATAATTCACGCTTACTGGAGTTAAATTGTGGCTGCATTTTGTAATTATACTTATTATTAAGGGGGTTCTAAGATAGAACATTTCACCTATAATATATATAAATCTTGAACAAACTTTGAGTAAAAATCATGTAAAATTAATTGAAAACTTTTAGAGATAAATTATTTTTCCTTACCTGCCTTAAATATAATTTGTTTCCAAAAGTTATATTTAATTTTAAATGATTTTTTCTCGAATTTTTTTTTTGGGATTGTATAGAATCACCCTTCTAGAGTCGAAATCTTGAAAAAAAACTGCAATCAATTGAATCAATCAATTTATACTTTTATTTTTGAACAGCTCGGTCGGTAACTGTTCTACTCTAGAGCCCTCTTAAAATTTGGCGAATTATCGGAGCTCCGATCGGAAGGATCGGAGTCCTAGGACTATTTTTACAGTCTTAAAATCGATGATCCTCCCCCATAAGTTAAAAAAATAATTTTTATCAAGATTCTATCCTTATTGAAAACTTTGAATAATATATCGATATAATTAATTTTTCTAAAATTTCTAAAATTTTACTACCATTTCTTTCAGACATAATTTACTAGGCGATGGATTTTTCATTTAATCATTAGAATTGTTTAAAACAAGAAAAAGATGGTACATTTTTTTTAATAATAATCGCGTCTTTTCTTGGAGGAAAAAGTCAAAATTTTCAAAACTTTCATAAATTAACATTCAGTTAATCTTCAAACGAATATAAACATTTTGCAAACATTTTGAAATGAATATATTCAATCGCATATTTTGTTCGAAATAAAATCGTGAAAAAGCTTCTTTCTTTAAATATTTAATGTATATTTCAAGAGCATGTTTGCATATCCCCTTCATCATATTTATATGCAAAGCAATAAAAATAATCCATGTTCAACGTTTATTAGGACGAGTAATAATTTCACATTTTCAGGTTGGACAAATATCAAATCGTATATTAAAATACAAAATATAATATATTCCAAATAAGCGTAACATTTAATTGGATTTCAGAAATATATTAGTTTATTCTTATTCGTATACTGTAAAAAAACTTTCAAAAAACTTCCTGTACATGTACATTAATTCTTTATGTATATACATATTTCCATGCATATATATAATATATAGATATATAACGTTAGAAAAATGAATACACTGTACATTAAATGTACATGAAATTTAATTACATTTTTAACACTGTACATTTTTCCACATTCTGAAAGTGTGTCTCTGAATTTCAACCATTACGAAACGCAGTAAAATTCTAGGCCATAATACGTAATAAAATGTGAAAAAATGTAAAAAAAACTGTTTGAAAATCTACTTAATGTCTTAAAGAAAAAGATAAAAAAGAATAATGGATATAGGGGGAGGCCGAATGTGTACCGCTTACCTAAGGAAAGTATCGTTTTTCATAAATGCAGAGATAATTTCAGATTTATTCAACGATCGAAATCGATTCTGTAAAGCCCCAACGGTGATGTGGAAGAAGATCTACATTTTTATTGACACCAAAAATATTGAATTACAGAATTTAACAAATATCAACGATCCAACATAAGGTTTCCTATCTTTGTGGGTAACACCATATCGAGATGGAAAAATCAATTTTTGACCAAACACGAAGTCGACTTTTCGTTGTGTTGAAAAATAATTAATAATTGTTAATCAAAGTTGATTTTAATAGTTTACCAAGTACCATTTCGCACGTTAAAGTACTGCGAGCCTATACATTTTCATATTTTTTTTCCATTGGGAAAAAATTGTAAATGCCAATTCTTATTTCAATTACGTTACAAAACATTCCAATTTTTTAAATTAACTTTTTGCAATAAACAATTAAAATTTTTTAATTGAAATTAGATATCGATATCCCTAGTAGAAATTTTTTTTTACACTATCAATTTCTCCTATGCTTTTAACATGGTAAATATCTGACTTGTCTAAGAATTAGCTAAAAAATGTTTTCATTTCTACCAGGGATATAAAGTTCTTTAATAAAAAAATATAAAACAATTTTGTTATTATTGGATCTTGAGAAATATGCGGGTGAACGGTATTAACCCCTGAGCGGTACATAACCCCCGCCTCCCCTAAATGAAATCATAAGAAAAAAAAAAACATGTGAATTGTAAATTTGATAAGACGGGAAACAAAATAAAACGTAAAATACTCATACAAATGTATTTTATCTATAACGTATGTGCAAAAAATGGGGATTCTCATGCATGGAGCGGGATGAAATATACTATAGCCGCCGGGGAGGTACTCGTACAAGCAATAATGTTCACCACGCACTCGTTTTCGAGTCGGTCGATTATCGCTCACGAAAATTAAAAGTCCATCAATCAATCCCCCCCTTGGTGAAGAATCTACTGTAATAATATACTTTGATATACCATAATGTATATATATCTATAATTTTTTTTGTCACAGTATAGGCGCAAAATCCATTTCGCGTCTACTGTGAGATTTTTCGTTTCAGGTTCTATGACGCTTAAATAATAAGATTTGAAAAGGTCATTTTGTTATATGAATGTTTATTTTTGAGCGGAATGAAAATAATTAACCTTACTTTAAGCGGGACCACGGCCAGGACTGCCAGGACCCAATATGTCACGCTCAAAATTCTACTATACTGGGGTTACTAAAACAAAAACAAAAAACAAAAAAAAAAAAGAAGCGTTTGCAAAATGTCACTGATATATATAATATATATCAGTGCAAAATGTTCTCAGTCCCAATTATGTTCTTTTCTATCATGTTTACGTTATACTGTCAATTTTTTAGAAGTTCAAAAATCCTTTATACAATTACATATGCACACGTGATGTGCGTATGTGTGTTCAGAGATAAAATGACGGTAGGTTCTCCATATTTGAAATGTAAATTTTTAAGTTAATTTTAAAAACGAATGCAGCGAACGGCAGAAATCAACTGAACGCTGAATGAGTTACGACTCCCCGTGGAGTGCTTGTTTATACCGTTAAGTTTGTACATTGCAGTTAACGAGTGAAACGAGGGTATAGAAGAAAACGGAAGGTCCGATAACAGCTGCATCATCGGTGTGGCACAACAGTCCGTTTCCGGTAATGAGAAAAAAGCGATAAACGAGACACGCATTTAGAGAACTGGGACCAATGTAGGTCACAGCGATAATTTTTTTGTCACCCAGTGGCACAATTCGTGCAAAATTGTTCCTTTAATTCTAACAAAATATTGCCAGGAACAAGCAAAGAAAAAACGTACATTTGTAAGATATTGTTATTTCTTTCATTTTCATTTTCATTTCATTTTTTTTATCACATTCACAACCAAGCATTGAAAGTAACGGATCTAGATAAGATTTACATAATTTTTTCTTGTTACGTAACTGTTAGATATTTATTGCGTAAATATTACATAATTGTTACATAATTGTTACATAATTGTTACATAATTGTTACATAATTGTTACATAATTCACAACAAATATCGCAATTCCTTAAATGCGACAGAAATATATTATTTTGCCCCTCGACAATATGAACAATTACTGATAACTTCGTGAGATAAAACCGACACAATTTTCTCTTTTACATTGGGGCACTTCGATTATTATTTTATTGTTCAGAAATTGCGACACTGGGTAATAGAGGTTTCTGCTTCCAGGGCCGTCGTCCTTGTAACAGCCGTCGCTCAACGAAGCATGCTGCGTCGTGCAAACGGTGCGTTTCGCAATGACATACATTTAATAAGCTGTATTGTTTGCAATCGTGGGGTGAAGGTGTAGAGTTAAATAGCAGGTAAAGCGAAGATTATTTCCTAAATGCAGAGGTAACGTCGATACAATCAGTGAAATTATTCAAAATAATGTATATAAAACAAATAGACAAATATTAGATACGTACCATCTAATAAAAATATCCAGTTTATTTATTTACATGCCCTCTTTAAGCCGTTTCCTTGTTTGTTTTGAAAGACAATACTTATGCAAACTTAGTAGGACGACGATTTGACCTTTTTTCTTTTATAAATTAATAAACATATAATAATACACCGACATGTAAAGCGCCATAAACATTAGATTTTCTCCGACGTAAATATTGGAGAAGATGAGGCTAAAGTCAGCAATCCTATCACCTTGCGAATGGTTTAATGACAATAACAATGTAAATAGTAATAATATACGAGCAAAGAATATGATGAAACTTATGAACAAGACATATTTAATCGAAAATAACAATGAGATTATAAAAAATTAATGCAGAATAAATATTCGTTGGCGCTCTTGTTTCGTGTCGTGTTGCAAAGTACTAAGATGTTATATACACGTTTGCTCCTTCCTGATTCTTATGTTTCCTTTCCGGGTTTTATCCGTCCCATCGGAGCCGTAGATTTGGGGCAAACCTCGAGGGTTGTCGCATCCCCCTTTTTGTAACATAGCCCTTTATATTTTGACACTTTATTCGTGCACAGCATCCCTTCCGTCATTTTCTCCTTTCCGGCTTGCAGGGGTGTGAAGGTTGCAAATGATACAAACGGAGAGTGTCGAACTGATCCCAGACCAGGATGTTGAAGGTGTATTTCAAAAGGGACACGACAGCACGTAAATTATGTGTGGAGATGTCTCGAGGTCGAAATTTACGAGCTACAAAATGGAACATTGATCTTTCTATAAATAATACTACTCCCAAACTAAGTGAAGTAATTTCCAGATTTGTAATGGAGATCTTATAGACGAGACTTTAATCATGTTAGATCATTAAATCGTTTAATGGAAAATCTTGGAAGATGTTAATGTTTCTATTTTTTTCAAGTTTGTTTTCGTGAAAATGAAGATTCAATGGAAGTCCAGTTTTATGGCCGGTTATCTGATAAATGTCTATCATATTAGGCGTCTAGGTGTCCTACACGAGATCGTTGGAATAGAGATTGAAATGTTAAGGTGTAACTCAACATCAGTTACAATTAATTATTCTAAACAGCTTTATATGGTGGGGCCAACAAATGAAAACCCCGACCAAATTTCTATTTCTTCACGAGTCAATAAAAAATAAGTTCTTCTCCTTATCTTAATAAGCTTTCGAATCTTGATGCATACATTATGTAAAATATCTAGCGCTATTTGCAATTTCGCCGGGCATACGAATACGCAGAAACATTTGAACAATTCGTTTAATCAAAAGCAATGTACGACTCGGCCGCGTAATAAATGCATTGTTTGCTGTAGGGTGTTTAATGTTTGTCCATATATATAAAATGAATTTTCATTATCGCGCGAAAATTCAAGTTGCATTCGGTTTATATTTACATCATATTTTAATGGAGTGTTGTACTTTAAAACTCTCTACTATAAAAAAGAATATTAAATAACAGTAGTCAATTTATTCGAAATGGAAGATACACCTGGCGGTTTTTGATTGATAGCTACTTATGGGTCCAGATAAAAATGTATTGTTTTTATTTTTAGAACAAAAAAAAGGACAAAAAAAGGACAGAAAAATGACCATATATGTTAAGATAGATAAATTAAATTTTGTTACTCCACAATAAAGCGCTTAGTAACCTTAACATAAATTGAAAATCTATTGTCACTTTCCGAGAGTCGCGGTCATAGTAATTCGAAGTTGGAGAGACAATTAACGTTTAGTATCTTTACTAAATGACTTTCATGGATCCACGGTCCAATGTTCACGGTTAAATGCCTCATTTTGCGTTAGTTGAGGCGCAAATAACAAAACACCTTGGCTCCGCTTAGTCGTAATATTATTGATTATTAGGTCAGCGCGTTAACATAATATTACATATATATATAACTAAATTGTTTTATTCAATATTTTTTTACTCGCGATATTTAAAATTTAATCAAGAGTAGTTTAAAACTGTAGGATTTTAAGAATCAAGTTCTGGCAATTTTAAACGGGTATTTTTTAACATTATCAAATAATAAAAGACGTTTCTTCGCAAGTGAAATATTTTAAATATATTTTGTTAATTGATAAAAAATGGGATGTGGTAATTTTCGTGACAAATGAATATCGGCGGTTGAAAAATTACGGTTATTAATTTGAATGAGACAATAGCATATTTTATTACTTTCGCCCATACCCAAATTGTATACATACTGCTATGAAACTAATTGATATTTTTATGACAAAATTGTATATAACATATGTTTCTAATCCAAGTACAGCGAAAATAACTTACATCGTGTAAAATTATCCTGTAAAGAAATTTCGTTACGGGTTTATGTATATATATTTAACGTTACACAGCTGTCGCGATTTGCTTTCCGTGTATTCGAATTTGAGCGCTTCCGATTCGTTATCAAAAAAAAAAAGGACAAAAGCCTCTCACTGCCGCTCACTGCATGAGCATGAAAAAAATTCCTTTTGGACGGTATTTTTTAAACATTTTTTATATGTACACTGCAGTTCATTTTTAACAGATATATATGAAACATCGGATTTTAAAAAAATATTTATTTAACGATATTATTTAATGTAATTCCTAACGGGTATAATTATGTAAAAAATTAAGAAATGACAAAGAAAAAAAAAAAACAATTAGACCATTAATTAAAAAAAAAATTGCAAAATAATAATGTATACAAAATTTTAATAACAAATTTGATGTGAGACATCTTAAAAATATAATAATGTCTCCTTTTTCCAAGACGTGATTTTAAGGGAGCGAGTCTCCTTAAAGAATATAGCCCGCTAAACATTTTGCCAGTAATGTTACAAGGACGTTTCCTTAAGGGGGGATCCTGAATTAGAAGGTTCAAAAAATCGATTTTTTTTTTATTGCTTAAATCTATTTCAAATGTATCTAAGAATGTGTATGTAAAGTTA
>JAPYZR010003177.1:0-34691 GCA_030522945.1 Trichopria nigra
GAGCACTTCTGCGTCGTGCTCCAAAAAACTAGGTCGCGCTCCGAAATAAATAGTTTGAGAAAATTAGAGTCGTCGCCATATACAAATAAACTTTGTTTTAAATAATAAAACGTAGTGAGTTACTCTTTATTCTGCCCGGTCGTCTACAGGCATGCTACAAACATTTGAAATATGCATTTTTTTGAGATCGTTGAAGAACAGAGACTGTAAAATAGCTATTAGATTAACAAAAATCAAAATGGCGGATTCAATATGGCGACCGTATTTAGCAAAAAATGATTATTTTATTATTAAATCAGCACACCATGCATAAAGTAGTAATATTTTTCAATGATTCATTAATTATAGTATTTATTTATAGTATAGTATATTATAGTAGCTATTTATAGTAACATGCGGTTTGTCTTTGATGATATAATAATATTTGAAAAAATTGACGTGAATTTGAAATAACCTAAAATTTCAGCGTCACGATCAAACCCAAAGATAGCCAGAGATCCCAGAGATACATACCCGACCTCTCACATTCGAAATTTTCAGCTACCCTAAAACCCCCCGTGTAGCTATTTTTGTAAGGATTTGCTAACGTTTCAAATTTTTGAATTTTTGAAAATTTGATGACAGATTCGTATTCAGCAACCTCGGAAACCATACATGTGCGTACAGATTTCAATTACTTAGCTATTATATATAACCGGAAAAAAAGGAGAGAAAATTGCGTGACTGAAATGGTTAACTTCCCGACATTTTTTAAAATAAAGGTACTTAAAGAACAAAACCTTGACGAGAAGGACTTTCAACAATATATAAAAGACCCAACTTGTAACATTGCATAATATTTATCTTCATTAATAACGGTTTTGAAAAAAACAACAAACCTAAAAATAATTCTTGGGCCTCAGTTGAAAAGACAATAAATAAACAAATACCTCCCAACTGCATAATTACATCATTAAATGTTGGCTCCACATTACCATTCATGTCAAACGTCTCAATAATAGAAAAGAGATAGAAAGGAGAAAGAAAAAAAAACGAACAGACATGTAGCAAAAGACCTTCAATGTGTGTTTTTATTTCACATATTTTAAATTCCAAAACAGTATTTACAAACAAATGCTTGGTATGCCTATGGGATCTCCCCTCTCTCCAGTTTTTAAAAATTTAGTTTTAGAATACGTAACAGACATAATTATCAAAAACACTTGCTTTCAATTTCGAATATTTAATTTTTATTCTATAATGTATATAGATAAATGTACCAAGTCGTATTTATCGAAATTTTTGCCGATATTTCGATTAATATTGTTTTCTATCACTCGAGATCTACCAGGGAAACCTGTTTATCGTTCCAAATATGACTTACAAATAGCAATTCGATTTCAATACCGATGCACCGATTTATGGGATTTAAAGATCAAAAGTCGGAGAAATCTGTCTATAAATCATCAGCTTTGACAAACAAATCGAAACTTCCTCGGAAACTTTCGGACCGTACTCCGAATTTCACCTTGATGCATCAAAATACAATATCATTTAAATGTTCGATTAAATTAATTTCTCTCTTTACATAAAACGGATGAATATTTGTGATTTAAAATTTTGTAATATATAATTCGTATAAAATGACGTATTTTGATGGTCTGATTACGAATGCGGCCATGAAAATTGGCGTCCAGGTAATTTTCAAGGTCAAAACTAAAAACAATAAACACTAAAAAATCACGTTTTTCCGTGTCAATGTTTTTTCATATTTCAGTATGTTTCAGTATAAATGTACGAAGTTACAACTAGATAACGGGTAATATTCAGACATACATCCTTTGTTTCTATTCGGCAATGTTTATTCTATAGTGATGTACATTAGCTAAGAAAATATTTTGATTATGTACTCCTTTTTCGACTAGGTTACTTGTTTATCCAATGTATGCGCATTATTGCAGCATATGCATAAGATTTTGTATACTATATTCTACTTTGTTTTTCTCAAATTTATAAACAGTCTTTTCTAAATTTTATTTCTCACTGTTTACTTTTAATAGTATACACGATTTAATAATTTTGATATCTCGACTTGTAATTAGTCCTATTGAATTATTTTTCTGGTTAATTTGAGTTCTCGTTCGATCTTTATTTTCCTCGACATATTAGCAAAGATATGTACATTTTAAAGAAGTATGTACACACGTACGTATGCACAAGTTTTCGATTGTTAGATTCCTCTTGGTCTGAAATATGGTTGATGAAAAATAGGACGTAATTTTTTTTTTTTTTTTTTTTTTTGTGTGACGAAATTTAATACTTCGTCCGAATTATAGTACGGGTCGAAGTAATAATTGGAATAAGACATGTCAGGTGGAAAATGATACAAAATATATAATAGACAAGTAGTGACGAATTTGAAAACTGAATAATCATATATATGTTTTCACTGTCTTTCAAATTCCGATCGCGAAGACGAGCAATCAACTCAATGTCAATATTTAACAATTACGAAGAAGAGCACAGAAATGCGAGAGTCCAAAATTTTAATGAAAAAAAAGATATTGATTTTTAAAATTTTTTATTATTAAATTCTGCACTTATTTATTATTTTTTATTTGTTGTCCAAAAAGAAAAACCGGGGTGGATTTGGAATTTTAAGATCTAACAAATACAAAGTTAAATGCAAAATAATCAATCTTTTCGTTTATTTTGATCATTTCAATTTTAAAGGTATATTTTTACTCCAACCTTCCCAAAATATCATACAATAATCCTAGAAAACTGTTATATGACATCCCTAGTATAGAAAAATTGTTCAGACACTGTTGTCATTTTCTACTTGGGCTTTTTCAAAATTAAAATCATATTGCAAAAAAAAAGTGTTTTTATTTTCATGGGTTTACTTTGTGTCGTATTATTGTAATCTGAAGGTAAACACAAATTCTAAGAATATCGACGGCAAATTAATGAAAAAGCAATCACATTCACAACGGCACAATTCGCATTATATGGGTTCTTTGAATCAAATTCAATGAGAAACCTGACGAGCTAGCCAAAGAAGCACGCAAATGACATCAAGGCAATCACTATCGCCTCCCAACGCCTCTAAGAAGAGTCGAATTCGTAACAATAGGATGAATCTCTCATTGAAGATGTGGGTCACGTGATTCGGTTCCGTGTAAATTATGGAAGCAATCGAGTAAATATTAATTGAAGTAATAATGTTATGTTTTATAAAGTTAAAAAATACATGGTATATACCGTGATGCATTTTGTTCGATAATCGCTACGAGTAATTTTGGGCAATAATAACAAAAATAAAACGACATACAGTGGTGCTAGCTTTATATGCGCTACCCAGCAAATGGAAAATGGTTAAAATTTTAATTTTTGAATTAAGAATGATTGGGAAGTGTCCGTCGTTATTCAACTTGGACGAATGTGAATATGAATCCTATAATTGCGACGTCGACATTTTTTACACAAGAGATAAAAAACTACGAAGAAGCATTTTTCAATGTTTTTTTTTTTGCGATTTTAACAGTTGAAAAATGTTCGTAATTTTATATTCATAAATTCATAGAATTGTACTCTTAAAAACTTTTCACATTCGTTAAAACTTCTCCTAATAACTATTAAAACTGGACGTAAGAAAATGAAAACTTTTCAGAAAAAAATCGACAAAAAATATACATAATTTCATCACTTAGACGAATTGCATGGAAAGAAGAGAAATTGGTATATTTACGATTGGTCACATACATTGAAATACTTTAATACGTTTTAGACACTTTTTTATCAACGTTCAGAAATACACATTTACATTTTTTTTCATAAAAATAACGAATTACATTTTTTAAATGTATATCTTTCTGGCACGTACGTTGATAGATTGAAACCATCACTGATAGAAAAGTGCTTATAGTTTTATGAAAAAAAATATTGACAAGTTAAGTTTTGTGTTAAATGCGTAAAGTGAAATCGGAGTGACATTTAACGTTCATGTTGTAAGCGTGTGTTCCATCGAATGAGACAATAACATGAACGACGGGATCGATATGGGATCACATATAGGATGTCAAGACTTTTCAAATCAGGCATCAAACATCAAAGTTGATTGAGATTTACTACGTCCAAAGATATTTCCATACACATACACACACACATACAAATTAAATTTACATGCATTTACTCTTAATAATAATCATATTTAAATATATTCATCTAAGTAATTGGTTAAGACACACTGGTCATCAACAATGTACGTATGTAATTGTAATATTTATCATTTACTTATTTCGTCATTAACTAATAATTTCCGTATTTTATTCGGCAAAACCTAAGTTTTTGACGTTTTTCTTTTTATACGTTAATTAAGCCACATACATTTCTGAGACGAAAAATTTTACGTATCCTCGTAAAATAAAAGTGCTTTTGGCATCCAGAACAGGAACCGTCTTTAATCTTAGGTGTTTACATATTCAGAAGCGGCCATGACTTATAATTCAAAGGTTTCTGTATGAATATATATGCATTTATCAACAGCAAAGGGCGCCTGGGCGTTGAGTTACGAAGTGAAGGAGAATTGATTCAATTATGTACTTTTTTTTATAAAAATGTAATAGTTTTTTAACAATGGCGTCTTATAATAAAGGATCGAATCAAAAATATCTATTTTAAGTCGAATATAGAATATTTTACTTTTCTCTTTAGATTTTAATGCAATTTTTTCACGAAGATGACAGATTTTTTGGTAAATTTGTTTTTTATATTTTCGTTATAGTTGTTAGCTGTCATTTTTAACATTGTTACTTTATATTTTAAGATTTTATCAGTTTTGTCGACTTTATCCAGTAACATCGATTTTCTTTGATATGAAATTAAGATTTATAATAATGATTTTAACTTAACTTTTAATTTTTTTCGAAATTTGCAGTTTTTCTATCTGATTGTTTATTTAACGACTTTTATTAGAAGGTACAAAATTCCAGTGACGCACACTTCAACCGTTTTCTTTTTTCTAAATATTTCATTAATTTTATAATTTTATCAATTTTTAAATAATTGTTTACCATATTTGTTTTCACTCATAAATTCACGAACTACTGATTGATGAATAAATAATGATAATGAGAGTGTTTAGAATTTCCAATAAAAATTCTACGTATAACGTCAACATATGTGTTTTTTTTTCTTTTTGAAATTCTGCATGTTTCTACTCTAATCTACTATACTTGAAAACATCGCATCCCTAGTAGAAAATGATACCAGTTTCTGCCCAATTTTTCTGGCCTCTTATTTTCTACTAGGGATATAAAGTAATTATTCAATTTAAATGAAATGAGATATGTGCATATGTATAGTAATGCCGGAAAAAATATTTCCTTGCTTATTTAGGATCTATTATAAAATTTAAGAACTATTATATCATTACGCAAATACGAACACGAAAGAAAAGTATACCTGTAATAATGAAACATGAATAATCATATTATTGTCGAAAGATAAGTTTTATTTAATTCACTTTTTTTACATTTACAGTCTGCTTGCATCCTCGCGGTAATCCTGTCTACAACAGGTTAATAGCTTACCTGTAAAAGGTTGGACACGCGTCACTCATAACAAGTTTAATTAAGGAAGAATGTCAGTAAAGTTTTGCACAATCTCTTGCGCATTTTTCAGTATTTTATTATACGTTTCAATTTGAATTTTTCATTCAATTTGCATTCATCAAGAAAATTTATAATTAAATTCATTGAGTGCGTATATATATATTTAAATGTTGACTATACTTTATTATAACCATAGTTTATTTGTACATGTATATAAATTCCATTTATTCTCTAAAGACAACCTATGTCGATTTCGGAATACATACAAGTGAGTAGAAGATAATGATTGTGTGCCGCTATCTAAGTAAAGGAAAAAAGAAAAGAAAAAAAAAGAAAAATATTTTTAAAAAATGAAAAAAAGTAGAAAAAAAGTAAAAAAAGTGTTACTGCAACAGATCCTCGAAATAAAGAAAAATTCACTATTTAATTTCATTAAATGAATTTTAATCACTTACTGAATAACAGAAATATTAGATATGCTTAATGTAGTTGAATAACTTTCTCATTTCTTCGTGAATTACACTTTGTTCAAAACAGAATGAACCGATAAAATTTTTACACTTAGAAATTAATTATTTATGTTATATAAATGTTAATATTTAATTGACTTATTATCTAGTGTATTAAGGACAAACAAAAATACATTTTGTTTATAAAGCAACAAGTATATATGCATATACACTTAATTTATAAATAATAAATAATAATAAAAATACAACTGAACCACATAGCACCTGATTAAAAAAATGCAGAATAAAAAATGAAATTCATTAATTCATAATTGAAAGAAAGATGAATGTACTTCAACTATAAAACAATACATATACTAAACTTCCGTGTAAAGTACAAATAAGTAAAAGTATATATCAACTCGGCCACAACAATGTAAATATCGAATTACACGTTAATTGCGCTAGAGTACCTAGTTGTGATTACTTAGATTCAGATTGCTCGTGAAATTAGACTTCCTAATCTAATTATCCAGTAATTGGAATGTCAAGCAAACCGTTGCCGTTTTGTAACTATTAACGGCACGGCGGGTGCGCCTAATACTTCAAAATGCCGTTTGTAAATTGTCATTTATTTCTCGAACAAATTTGCTATTTTTATAGCTAATTGCATTTTTGTTTATGTAAGTTTACGAATTTGGGTGAAAATTATGAATTTTTACAACCTGATTATGTCACAAAAGTAATATTGGCTTTTTCATCTACCCTGATGTATTTACTTATTTACGTAAAAATGCCAGTTCTGGTAATCGAATCGGTAAATATTTTTATAATTTTGTGTACAGAATTAACCAGGTACATTTGTTACATTATGTTATGGAAAAAAATCCAACAATTTTAGAAAATGTTTTTTATTTAAAATTCCATCCGTATATACCCTTTCTTTTAATTATTTAAAGTGATCGTAAAAATCAATACTATTAAATTCAATTGAAATTATTTATTTAATAATAGCGTTTATTTTTCAAATTTTATCAATACAATTTATTTATTTGTGCTAAATTTTTGTCGATTGTTATTTTTAAGGTTTGTCTATTTTCCGCGTTTACATGACTCGATAATTTTCTACAGTTTTTCAAATGTTCATTTAACTACTTATGTACATCATTTAAAATAATTTTTAATAATAATATAACAATAACGATAATAATTTACTTTAGGAAACTGTCTGTTTTTTGTGTGATAAGATGGAGCAATCATTAGATTTGTTTTATTTTTTATGAAGATATTTGAAATATTTAAAAATATTTTTCAATTTTAAAATTTGTTTGAATGGATAATTTTTATAATTTCAAATAAAACCATTTTTTTTTACATTTTCTCGGCATAACACAACGATTAAAAGCGAACTAAATTCCGGTTTCATTTATTTGAATTCAAGCTAAAATGGAATTGCCAGACATTCAATTGCGATAAATTAACGACAGGATGTAAAAATAATATAAAGTCAACACGGAAAAGAAAGTAGATTTTCTGCCATTACTAATTTAACAATAAATAATAATGCATGTAAAATAAAACTATTTTTTAACATAATGACAGCATTCAAACACGAAGCGTTTGTAGCCCTTATTGGTACAGAGAGACTTGTCAAAATTGCGTTATTTATAAAATATTGGATTTATTAAAAATGCTAACTTTAAAAATGCATAAATATAGATCTAAATAAAAATCTTCACGTCTATCCAATGCGCGTCGCCCTGCAAAACACGCAGAAATAAGAATTCATTGAATATATATGGGTGTATCCTAAGAACCGTTATATTTGTCGAATACAACTTTCACCGGTGCTTTACATAAATTAATTTCGGAAAAGTCGAACAAGAAAGAACGCACTATAACGAACAATGCACACGTGTTTATTCCTTAGTGTCCTGTATAGTATCTAACCGTATTTTTAACGAATTGTCCGGAATTCTTGCAAATTTCGACGAGACATTTTCAAGCGGTGAAATGAGGTAAAGCATTTCGAATCGTTAAGATTTATGCAGCGTAGCATCACGAAACACAAAAGCGTAGAGAAATCAAGATATTATGAATTCAATTACGAAATCGTAACGATGTAATTATGAACAATTAAATTTCGCGCTGCAAAGTTCATTTTCTGCACAATGCGCATACATTTATTAATTGTTAAAATATCAGCTGGTAATGTTTACATATTGATATAGAAATCCTTACACATTTCACAGATATTATATGGGAAAATCGAGTATTCCTAGAAAGGTCACTGACTTTATTATAGTTATGTATCACGATTAAGATTTTCTTTCTCTCACTTTAAATTTCAATTTTTTAAATTTTCAAATGTTTGATTTTTAATCAGATATTACAAATTTGAAGGTATAATTTTCTTTAACAAATTTCATGAAATATCAAAGTTGACAAATCAAATAAGAAAAATCATTGAAAAAATTTTAAATTACAAAAATGTATAGAAAAATTATTAAAAATCGTAATGAATAATTTGAGAATGTGCATTTTCGCACATAAATAACTTTGAATAATTGGGACTTTTATATTTGCATAAAGTCGAGCATTTCATTGAAAATACACTTTCCTTCGCGCCTTCACGTACCTTTAAACAGTTTCTCGAGGGACTCATTTCCGCGCCAATACATTACGAGAAGTCATCCGTAAAACGACTTCCTGCCTTGTGCTCAATGTTCTGACAATTTTATAAAATATTTTATAGCGAAAAACTTAAATGCTCATATATATATGGACACGGGTAATCGCTTTTTCATGCATTTCACATAAATTATGAACGGATGTATATTCGAGTAAATGTCGTGTTTTGAGTTATGATAGAACTTAATCGATATATATATACATATAACATTATGTTTACAATGACAATCGGTGATCTTATTAATGGAACGAG
Organism: Trichopria nigra; assembly: GCA_030522945.1. NCBI lineage: Eukaryota > Metazoa > Arthropoda > Insecta > Hymenoptera > Diapriidae > Trichopria > Trichopria nigra. The sequence continues at coordinate 8,988 of JAPYZR010003177.1, forward strand.
AAATCTTACGGTTCGTACATATATATACTTCAGATAAGCCTTAGAATTTTCACTATACGAAAGTAACACTATATTGATTTTCTTTTTATTTTGTAAATATTTTTCAAATATTTCTTAAGTGTTTGAAGAAAAGTTTAAAACTAATATATAATTTATAATAATATTTTAATTCCTTCATAAAAGTGTTTTATTCAACGTAGAATTTCAAATTAGTCGGTATTTTAACATCTTTATAGTAAAAAGTTTAGTTTAAAGTATGTTCGACTTTTAAAATAATATTTATTATGTTATTACTTTTAGTGCGGTATATATTACATAATTATTAATATAGCTATATTAAATTTTCTTTTATATTTTATTGTTTTGGATTTTTTTTTCTTGGTCCTGTTTTTTTTTTTTTTTTTATTTTTTTATCTATATCTTGTTTGTTCCGTTTTATTTTTTATATTCATAGACATTATATAGTCCATATATATTTAATTATTTTGCGGTCTGTTACAATTCAAAATTTGTTATTTATGGATCAAAATTTTTGATAATGTTATGGATCTTTTCTATTTCATTTTGTCGATTTATGTCAACATTTCTTACGTTTTACGTTTTCGTAAATATTTAACCATCTGTTTCTACAATAATCTAACAATACTTTCAGCTCGTTTTACATATATCTATTCATACCTATACTCGAATGATTTTTGTACTTGAAGCCTCTATTGAAGTCCTAAATCTTTTTTTGTAAGCAACCAAATTTTTCTTCTACATGGACTTGCATGCTGTTAAAGATTAAATATATATTAGACAAAATAAAAAAGAATCTTTTCAGATAGTTCGTCGGTTCTGTTTGCAAATTAAATCTCCGTAAAAGAATAATTAAAATAGTCACCAAATATCTCAATAATATTTCCCTGACTCTTTTTTGTAATGTGCCTTAAACGTAAGGAGTCGCACAGTCGTCCCTTATGTTATTGGCACGTAATCTGCATGTTCAAAACACATGCTGATGGTAGTTAACATAAATACGGAATTAAACGTAAAAATAATTAATCCGAGCTATTTAAAACCGTCATCCAGCGAAGAAAACTTACATTCATCGCGACGTTACAAAATTTTTATTGCTCATTAACCATAAAAGTCGTACGTATTAAAGTAACCACATAATTCAAGATGTTATCGCGATACATCAATTATTTATGTAAAGAGTTAGCTTAAGATTTGATGTAACTAAAAAAGAATCACTTTTATAGCTCTGTTACTAGGAAGTCCGCTCGGTTATGCTGCATTCTAAAAGATGTAAATTGCGGGAAATCGCTTAATAAAAAGTTCCTAGTTCGAATAATTGGGTATTACTTCAGCTGGCATATTGAGTATAAAAATTTCTGGCGGATACTTCCACAACGGGAATTTGCTCGATTCGCAATTAACGATTAAAAAGCGGCACTGATTATGAAAAGGAAGTTGACGGCTCCGGCGATTGGTCGATTCCTATACAGATAGCATTTCATCGACAGAAGACCTAGACGAAATCTTCGAAAAATAGTTTTTCCTTCCTTTAGACGTATTCTATACAATGCAATCTCAGCATAAAGTTCATTTCCTATGCTGATTTCCTATTGTTAGGTTAGCTCTGACATGCAAGAATAAACGCGATATAAAAATAAACACGACTAATACAGTGTCCACGATTATGTCACACCAATCGACTTGGGAACCTTAAAATCGGATTATTAATTTAAATCCATTGGAAAGAATTTCTGTTTTTTTTTTTGATAGAATATGATGGATCGAAATATATATTTTGAAAACTATAGATAATTCATTTATGCAAAAACACGCGTTTTCGAAAAATTCAAGAAAAGTACAAGTTGACAATACAAAAATGTAAACCTGGTAGGAATTGAGCTTAATTATATTTCAAAGTTTTTTGGCCAATATACTTATTCACTGTCTATACTTCGTGGACAATATAACTGGTCAGTTTCCTATCGGAAATGATATTAATTACTTACCTTCTTTAGATAACTCTTGTACAATTTGCACCCAGTTTATGTCCAACATTTTTAGGCACATCTGGGACGATTTACTTAAACATTTTCTGTCCAATTTCTGTCTACATTCTGCCCAATATTATCGTAATATTTTTATATACATTCATTATGAATATGGTTATGTACACCGTAGGCATAACGATCTTCAATGACATATTTAATAAGTCGTGACCCAAACCAACACTTTGTTTATAAGTTTGATCGTATTCTGTTCTCGTCTTATCACTATCTACATTGTTATTGTCATCAAACCTTTCGTTAATTTCATTTTTATCGCCATCGGCATGTGGGGTTTGTTCGTCATCTTTTTCTTCCAATGTGACGGGATTGCTGACCTCAATCTCATCTTGTCCAATATTTATGGCGCTTTACTTCTCGGTGTTTTGTTACCTGTTTATTAAATTATAAAAGAAAATAGATTAAATCATCGCAGTACTAAGTATCGTATTTGAACACAAAGAAGGAAATGGGTTCAAGAGGGCATGTAAAAAAATAAACTGCTCATTTTTACTCGATGTTTTATATACGTATTTTGAATAATACTGAATAGTTGTAACCCTGGTAGAAATGAAAACATTTCTTAGCCAATTCTTAGACAGTTCAGATATTTACCATGTTAAAGGCATAGGAGAAATGGATAGTGTAAAAAAAAAAGATGATTAAAAATTTTGAATAATTTGACCGATTAGTTACTATAGGCAAGATATTTTGGCAAAATCATAGCCACTTTAAATCAAATTTTAATATCTCGTATTTGGACGATTTTGTAACAAAAAACTGATCTATTTATTTTTGTTTGGTTATGGTTCAGATTATGGACACTTTTATTGCATACACTTTTAAACCAATCATTTAAGACAGCAACTAGATTGTATCTAGTAAAATTGGACATCATTTCTACCAGGGATTAAGGATGATGAATAAAAAATATTATTATAAATTTCAAATCTGAAATTGAAGAACAAATCGTAAATTAACAAGTATAGATAAAATGTGTCAAAAAGAACAAAAGTTGACAAATTCACAAATGTTGATAAAGAGACAAAAGCTCACACAGAGATAAAGGTTGATAAAAATGACCAAAAACTAAATAAAATTGATAGAAAAAGACGGTAGCTACACTGTTAAAAGGAAGTACTGTTGAAGCAACCCTACTATGGTTGTATCAACTATAGACATGTTTCTGTCAAGTATAGTATGATTAGCCCAACAATAATTTTCCGTTCGGAAAAGATATTAATCATTCACATAGCTTCATTGTTAAATTAATCTTGAAATGTAATGCACTGAACAAAGTGGATGTAAATAGACAGCAAATTTCTAACGGAAAGACTTAGAAAAACAAAGTATTAAGTTTTTTTTTCTCAGTCGTTCTAATAGAAAAAGTATATAACTCTTTTTTAAGAATATTAAAAAAAGAACAAATAAAACATTTTTGTTCTTAATTTTTATTTCATCTTGTAATCTGTAGATGGCGTCAAAGTCGAGATTCCAAAAATGAACTTATCCTACGAAGGACAGTTATACTTTCGGGATTGGCAAATCTGAAATAAAAAAAAAATAAATAAAAAAATAACAGACGGCATTTTAAAGATGAAGGTTACTTAGATAGGAATACCACAGTTGATAAAAAATCAATACAAAAATAACAAATGTCGAATGTTCAAAATGAAGTTTGCGAAATCGACTTTCATTACTTTTACCTCCGCAAACATTTTTGTTTTTGTTTTTTTTATTTCTTTTGTTTTCCATATTGTGGGATATTTCTGTACAGGACATGTTACTGATAGAACAAAAAGAGTCAAGATTCATTCAAATCGTTTCAGTAAATTCGGAGTGCCGTTCATGATATATTTAAAAACAAATATACTTTTATGACTTGGACAATTCAGAACTCAAATTTCTTAAAAACCCTATAGGATGTGGTTTTTAAAGGTGTAAGTAATCGAAAAAATCCTAAAGTATACTGGTACCATGTGCGAGCATTAAGACTGATTACGTCGTTATTAAAATGTCATAATATTCCCATACATGGTGCACAGGAGCGAGGCTAACGTGGGCTCTTTTGAAATCGGTATTTTCCAGAGTGCGCGATTATCTCTTGGCGCGTAATCCTGAACTTCCTGCTCTCTAAATTTCACAAATCAATCCACCGCTCTAACGGAGTGATTGCTATGAGTGCTAATTATACTACGGTATACACCATGCGTCTGACTGAAGGTAAGTCATTCTATTGGAGTGGACGTCCCACTTAAAAAAAAAAATAAATAAAAACCCCACTGGTCCATTTTCTGCCTATAGTATATACACTGGTTGGAAAGGTTTTTCGCGTCTTACAAATCTTTATAGTTTCCGTCCGCTCAAATCCTAACCAAGTCCCGCATTCGCGCTCGCTCGCTCGCTCGCTGGATTGGCGTTTCACTCTCGCGTTCCCATTTTACCTGGGCTGGGATTGGACGTACGTATGTGCGAGCATCGGTCGTACCGGTGTCGCCACTATAGTTAAAATGAAAGGCGCTTAATTGTTGTCTATAATATTGCCGTCGAGCGCGGCAAACCGTACTAAATTTAAGAATGATAGTTTCAGTATTTCCTGACCAGCTGTCAGCGCTAGACAACCAGTGACTCGCTCAAGAAGAGCGACCATGCCGCGCTTGATCGTAGATTAGACGCGAGATAAACGGATCTTTTTATACGAATTTATCATTTTATTTTCGCAATACTATTCGTGGAATACTTGAAAGGGAATAATTGATCAGTGATAAAAAGTGCTACATATTATTGGACGAGGGAGTTTTGTTGATTTTCCTGAACGAGCCGGCGTAGGAGCACGCGAAAATGGTAAGCGAACTAATGAGATTTTCGAAAGTTTATTTATTTTTTTAAGTCGGACGGATCAAAAAAATTTGATAATTTCTTGTTGGTTTCGCGTCTCGTAGAACTGATGACCTATTTTATTTTTAATTAAAGAAAAATGATCAAGAAAATTTTCAATTTAATTGAATTGGAAGTGTTTTTTAAGTTTAAGCGTTTTTATATACTTGGATTATTCCTAATTTTAGTAACTCTGTGGATTTTTTGTCACATTGACTTTGTTTAATCCAATTTTGGATGTTATAATAAATTGATATATTTTTTAAATTAACTTTATATATGTATATCGTAATATATGACGTAAAATTAACGTGAAAAAAATATATATATAAATAAATATATATATCATAAATTAAATTAAGCTAAGCTAAGCTTAGTTAAGTAAGTAAAAAAAAAGAAAATATGATATTGTCATCGAATAAATAATTGACGTCTTCATTAATTGCATTTTCGCGCTTCTTAATTCGAAAGTAAAAAAAGGTATAAAAACACCTGACAATTTTAGCGAGCGCTCGTTTCAACGACGAATTTATTTAAACCGTCCAGAGCGGGGTGTTCGATCGATAAAAATGCCTCCCATGAATATTCATTGGAAACTTTAAACTTTCCTCGATTTGCATAGACGAAAACGTAGATCATGCATAAAGAAGATTGATTGTAATATCCGTACCGTTATAAGGCGAAATTGTAAGACCGAATTTTGCAATTCTAATGCAAACGAGATGGCCGCTGTAATAAACTGACCACTGTCGAAGGCGATGAAGTAACTGTAACCACTTGGGGAAAAAAAATGGAATTATTCATAAATTAAATTTGTACTGGCGAATGATATACGTTGACTGAACTGCTAAAGCATATAACATCGGAATATTCTAATAATTATTATTTATTTCCATATACAGAAATGTTTTGTTACGTATAACATTTTTTAATCGTTTCATTTCGACGATTTTAATAATTGTATTAATTGAAAATTCATTTTACATAATTTCGTGGCTTGGAATTGTATACATGATATTTTAAATATGCAAAGATATGAAAATTTACATTTCTATACGAAAAGAAAAGTTATTTTGAAAAAATTGAAAAGCAATTGATAATTATTCTGGAGCTAAAATCAAGTCACTTTTTTGATGAGAATGATCTTCGCACTTCTTTATGAGTAATATTTTACTTTTTTAAGAGTTCATCTATCGGTTTCATGATACAATTGTAAAATGTGAAGGGTAAAAGAGTGAGGAATTGACATTGATATAAAAAGTCGCTGAATTTTCACTCCACTCGTTCAATTCAAAACAGTGAAAACTACAGCAAATCTGATACTTCTATTTGGACACATTTTCAATGTTTATAGAAGTAAAGTAAAACAGTTGGAGAACAGATGATATATTAAACGGTTGTTTTTTTTTTTTTTTTATTATTTCCAAACTGAGATAAACGAAATAATTAATGGAAGTATATTGTGAAAAAGCAAATATATATAAACGTATGTAATTACAAATTACATTCTTACTTTGTTCCTGGGGTGAAAATCAGAAACTCTTTAAACAGAAAATATATCGCACTTGTTTTAAAGTTTATTTAATTTTATCATAAGTGAAAATTCACTATTATAGAGTGAAATTCATTCTCTTAATAAAAGTTGCTCGGTTCTTACTCCAAGACCATTTAGAATGTTAATAATAGATGGACTTTAAATGTCGAGTATAATTATGAAATTGAATTTGATTTCTGTGCAATGAAAACACGCATGAAGTTCTGAATGGAAGTTTTTTCATTACGCAGTTTTCAACGGTTTGTGTTTATATAATACTGAAATTAAATATAGTCTTTGACTGAAATAAATAAATTGACTTTTCGGTCCTATTTTGTGGACCCTCTTCAGAAATAAACTATACATAATCATTTGAAACTATAACTTTAAAATAAGAACAAAAAGTTCTTAGAATTGACGAAGGAATACCCTAAAAAATTTATTCAAAATTTTTTGAAAGGCATTTTCAATTTTTCTAAATTTTGGGATTTGTTATTTATAAATTCTTATTTATATTCCATAACTTTTAACATAGAGATCGGGAAAATTGGACAGAAACCGGTGTCATTTTCTACTGGGGATGTATCTTTCTCGTTTAAATTATTTTCGAAAAAATATCATAGAATTTTATTGATTCCAAAAAATAATATTTTTCACGACGAATTCCCACGTGGGATTCATATGGGAATTTTCAGTAGGATAATAAACTAGTTTTTTAACTATAGGATTTATACAAAACATAAAAGGTGTATCCTTTTGCATTTGTTTTGTTGAACATTTTTCCGTGAATTTTGTTATTTTTTTCAAGACTTTTTCAACCTAAAAAAAAACGACTCGTTAACTCGGAATTAACCTACTTTACAGAGTGTCTACACGAGTACGTAATATATGGGGCCAATCAAATTTAAAGGAATTTGTTGAATTCAAATTAAGTGTATACAATACGAAATTGCGCTGACTCACTGTGGAGTATCATGTTGTATTAATAAGGAATGTTTCTTATTTATGAAAACTTTAAGAGTATATTAATAGTGTCTTGTTTATTTTATAACTCATACATGACGAATGAAATAAACTCGAAAAAACGGGTTGAATACCTCTACAGAATTCTCGAGATATCGTTGCCACCAATAGGAAAAAGAAAATCAGCTCCAATTTTCCACATATTTACAAAAAAAAAAGAATTCACCACAAATTTTTCCACAAATTCTACATAATATTTGGATGCAATTTTGGCAAAAAAGAAACATTGATTTTTTGTACCGGTCATACGAGATGACCCCCTTACCGATTGAATTTAAATAAGTATTGCCTTACAGTAATTGTTGATTTATAATATTAACGTGGAACAGTACTTTTTATTTAAAAATAGTATGTCTTTTGTTAACATTTAATTAAGTACTGATACAACGATTGAATTTTTTACTTGATTTTTTTCTATAGAAAAAGTATACTTTAGGGTTTATTTTATTGATATTTTTAAAATTTCAATTACATTTTTATCTGAAAAAATAATACTTTACATGAAGAAAATTCCAGCGGTTCCCCAACATTCTTAAGAGTGAAATCTCACTCAAACTATGTGAAAACGTAGCCTATTGAATTGGATTGATGATTTCTCTCTTTGCGAGTAGAATTTCACATTCTTTGGCCATTTTACTATAACAATTCTGTTTTCAACAATTTATTCTCAGCATAAAATGAGATAATTATGCAAAACTAGTAAAATTCCATTAATAGAGTTGATATTTATGTAATTGATCTTTAATTTATTTATTTAATTATGCGTATTAATTAATTGAACTTTTTATTGTTATTATGGAATGCGAATGAATTGTACGAATGGTTTATTGAAATGGGAACACGTGTCATTTAATATTTTCGATTAAGAGGTCACTCCAGAATGCAACAACTCAATTATCGCTTAAATTGTAATCAATTTTTGTTTTAACAAAATCATTGTAAAAAAGTGACGTTCGCTTATCAAAATATTATTAATTTTTCATTTTTCATTTTTCACTTTCACTATGCAAGTAGTGACTACATTAAAACATCCAATTAATCGAGACAAGGGACGCTCTTAGTTCACTTAGGCAATGTCTTTCTGGGGAACTGTTACAAAGATCCCAAGAATATGAGCATATATAATTACAAGTCAACACGAATGTGCCTTAAGAAAAAATCGAGATTCAACGCTTTAAGAAGTGATCCATCACCGAGACTTGCAGATGTCGTACCATCACTTAAACTAATTAAGCAAGTAGTCGTCAGACTGTCTAGCATTAAGCATCTTTGCAAGAACAAGACTTTAATTATACGTACGTGGTGACCATCACTTAAACTACATTGAGCAAGACCAACCCAAGACTTGCTGTGAAAGACGACGATAAAAATGTCGATGGTTATCTCAGCCGCTACTTGAGCGATGTAGACCAAGTAGACTCGAGTGGGCCAGGTCTACATTGTGAAAACTGACACGACTTGAGGGTTTTAAGAAGAACAAATTGTCGAACAAAAGTCCAAACATATTATAATGAATCGTCCGGTTTTCACGGTTTACGTCGACGGAATAACACCATCATCAGAAAGCCCAGTTTCAAAATCAGTTTCGTCTCCTGCGAACTTGTGCCACGTGAATTTCGCAAACCCGCGAGAATCGTCAACATATTGTGCTCCGCGATGTTTATTTCATTTGATGTTTTTTACTATGGTGTCGGAAGTTTTGAAACGCGCCATGAAACCGTTGCGAAATTTCCCGTGTAATCTGTATTCGCGAGTTTCTCCGCACACCCGAAGGCCGCTCGGTCGTGATTTCGAAAATAAAAACGAGCCGCCCAGATCCTTTTTTTTGTTCATAAGGATAGTTCATCATATACTGTTGTCACGGAGAATCGTGATCGGGCATCCCCCAGGAAAAGGACGCGACGTTTTCGAGGGGGGAAAAGAAAAAAAAATGTGAATCAAATGTGCTTCGACATCCGATCGAAACCGACATTATGTAAAAAGTGCCTTTCGCTGCGTGACGAGAAACTCGAGAAAACGATCGGCACGTTCTTTCCCTTCTCGGGAGTTTCAACTTTAAAATCAATTTAGCCGGATTTATATGAAATAGACGGCCGTCGACGAATCGTTTCGAGGGAGTGTAAATTCGACGATCGAGTGCCGGGCGGATGTTTACTCGAAATCTACGTGATATGCCTTTTCCCCATATAGAAGATTGAGCTCCTTCTTACGGAAAAGAACAGTGGCTTTCCATTTATGGATTTTTATGGGAAAAATTTAATAGATTTTCATTGGAATTAATTAAACTGGCAGGATTTTATGGGAATTTAAATAAATTGCATTTAACGAAGAGATCCGGCAATCCTCCAACTCGGGGTAAAGATGGGGGGTCAAAATATTGTGTGCAGAAATTTGCATTGTTATTTTTGTGAGTCATTCTCATAAGGAATATTTATACATTCACAAGGAACTCCGTATATAGTGTTACGAGAGATGTACAGTCTATTTAATCTTGATACCTGATTAGGAATTATTTTTTTAATTAATTGCTAGAATAATGTTCATGTGAGAACCTCGTAATTAATTAGTCCCTTCTGTGTAATATTATTTGTAGTATGAATACTAGTTCAATTTTTCGTGATGAGAATAAACCACGAGGCCGAGACCTTCGAAATCAAACGAAAATCGATGGGCAGAAATTGAAGTCATCATACATACAAATTTGGATATTCGTCGTGTTTATTTTTATTAAGGAATTTCTTTCAGAGTGATGTTTATCAAACAAATTTCAAAGAATTAATATCTGGAAATGAATGTTGATGTGATAAAATACATCATTGACAGATGCTGCGGTGTGATCTGAAAATTCCAACTGATTATATATATATATATATATATTTCCTGACCTTAATTCTTTGAATTTTGTTGATGAACATATTCTAAAAATAAAATTCCATAATAAATGAATATGTATAGATTATAAACGAATTATTATGGAAAATTGAATGAATATTTATTCATTTAATCTACAATGTTCATTCTAGTTTATTTTATCATTATGATTTCTTGGTGAAAATTGAGTCTTTTTATATTTTCGATTTTTATCTTAAAAGAATCTTGTAGTGTCGTAAATTTAGAGAATCAAGTCATCAGAATCAAATGAAAATGAACATTTTTAATAAAATTTAATCTTGTAAAAAGTTAGACTATTATATTAGAATTTATCATTATTTGCCGAATGTAATGTTATCTTTTGACATTCATATGCTATTCATTCAATAATAATTGATTTTTAACAGACTATACGGTGTCTTGATACAATGATGAGCTTCATTCATTATTAATAAAAATCTCGAATTAATATAATAGAAATTTATTATATTAGTAATATAAAAACGTCTGATTTTAAAACTCATTATTTTTTCATATTGTAAATTATATGAAACGATTTCAATATATATTCACAACATTGTTTATTTGGTAATAATTGATTAATTGTCAATAATAATATTCACGTTTCAAAATGATGATATGTCAATTTGACATCTATATTCCTTTAAAGACCTCATTTTTTATTTGGCAGTTTATGTTTTTATTTTCATTTTTTGTTTCTATTTTATTAAATGAATAATCATTTTTTAAATTATATATAAATGCTAATAATTTTATTTGATTCGATGTATTATTATTTTCATACACACAGACACGGATAAAAATTCAGTAAATTCAACTAAATATTTAGTTATAATTTAAAACCAATTAAACATTGCGTTAATATCACTTCCATGCAGTTTACTTGACCCATATTTAGGTGTAATAACTATATAATTTAGTTGATTGTACTAAATATGTCGTTGATTTAAACGATTTGGCATGTTAAATACGAGTAAGCTAATATTTAGTTTTTCGCTCAGTGTATATATGTGTTTATTTTGTTAGTAAAAGTGATTAAATCCAAACGATATATATATATAAAAAAATAACATTAAAAAAAAAAAAATCGAAATATGATCGAAACTATTATTTTTTTGTTTGTTAAATGTACCTCGATTAATAAGGTAGAATGTTTTAGTTTTTGCATTCGCCGATTTTCACTAATATTTGAAATGCAATAAACTAAAAATCTACTGTTCTCCTATTTTGTATTTTTTTTTTTTTTTCATACTTTTATTCATCAATACATTGTATATATAGACTTTTTAAAAGAATTACATACTTCTGAAAATGAAGGCCATGCAGAACATATATGTCTTACCTTCACTTATCCTTACGCACTGCAAATTCAATTTTCTACCTTCTTATATATTTTCATGTCATACATTCCATTAAATTCAGATAATATTCTCTATAGAATTCATACGGTTTTATAACAAATTTTAATAAAAATCAAATCAAAAATATTTTAATTTTTAACCAATAAACAGATGAACAACAAGAACGATACCAAAACTGAACATAAAATATGACCTTAGACATTAAAGTTGCAACTAAAATTCCAACGAAATAATTCCAAATTTGATAGAATAAAAATGTAATAAAATCAAAATTATTCGAAAAGTAAATAATAGAGTTTTAATTCCATAGAAAAAAAGTGGATAGAATCATATATGGATACAGTTTCTATACATTTCTAACAGTTTCTTTAAAATCCGATTCTATCCACTTTTTTACCAGGGCTAGCAATTTCTATACTTGAAAATAACAATTGAATAAATATTAAAACATTTTTACGACAGTTGTTTACCAAGTTACATTTTTATAAATTCAGAAGAATTTGATTATATATATATATATAAAAGTATATAGAAAGTATACAGATTGACGTAAGCATCAGCGTACTCATATTATACTATTAAAAAAATCAGTCGAATGTACCTTTTTCTTTCGATAAGTTAACGGTGATTCAAGAAAAAAAGAAAAAATGTATTTATTATTTTTACATATATTGTGTATAAATATCATGCTTATTATGCAGTTACTCAAAAATATGAAAACCCTCATTTTTTATTCATTTATCATCATATAAGTGACAAGTCCTTTCCCCAATTACTACAAACGACACAAAACAAAATGATGAGCGAGGCAAAGGCAATGAATGAAATAATACGAGTTGAAATTCGCAAAGGGGGAAATGATAATTTCGCCATACCTTCCGGCGTGATTCCGTATCGTGGCCGCGAATTTACATTGTTAAAAAAAACTCGTTTTTGCCTCCGTAACAGCTCCCCCACCCCCTCCCCCTCTCTTCCGCCCTTTCAGACTGGAAACTCGCCCATTGGTACTTATTTTGCTTTATCCGCCGCGAATCACGTCCTCTCACTTTCGAGGTACGATAACCTCAACACGTAATTTCGGCGAGTGCAAGTCCACGTGAGAGAGAATATAACGTAACTCACCTTGTCAGATCCGTGAGAATTTCGATAATTTCTGACCGATGATACGCAACGAGGCGGCCGAGTATACCACCCTGTTATATGACCCTTTGCACAATGTCTGTTGAAATGAATATGTAATTTTGGAACATTATTGTAGAAAACGTTAAGAATAATGATTAACCAACTACTTTGATGATATACATATGATATTATTCTAGTTATGGTTAGGTCCTTTGAAAACAAATCCTTGTTTTCATACATTGTACATTGTCTGGAGTTTGTGGAAGCTTGGTCTTCAAAGTTTGACACTCGGTATACGAATTATCGTTAGGAGGGCTAAATTACAGAAATGTAATGAATATCGCATGTGATTTTATTTATTGTTATTTCAAAACGTCATCACATTTTCAAACGATTAATTATAATGGTAAGTGAATTTTATCACTTTTTAACTGTAATTAAACATTTTTAAAGAAGGGCGATACCAAATTTTAAAAATTTGAATGCAGTTGATTGAAAAATTTACTTTTCCGTTGCAATTGAAATGAAATGATTTAAGAGCAAATAAAGTTGCATCATGCATATATGTGATTATTTGTATAAATAGACCTTTTTTAATTATTCAAAAATTCTCGAAGTATCGATACAAATTTATTCGCTGTCAGTTCTCGAGTCCGGTTTTCCATGAACTCAGTTTTGTATTTAAATATATACAACCCACGCAATGGTAAAAAGTTGTACAGAATGAGGACAAAAAGTACTCTATATAAACTCTCCGAGGCATCTACTTCTGCGAGCTCTTAATTTATAAGTATATCTTTAAGAGTTCTTTCTAAGCTCATAAGAAAGTAAGCTGTGAAGGTCACACATATGAGGGCATAATGAGTACATTTTATTGTTATTATATTCAACTTTTTACCTCTGCTGATTGGGTATAAGAATTAATTGACTATAAGAATTGACGAATAAAAATGAGACAATATGTTTAATAAATACAAACTGTTAACATTTATATTGTGTGTATATACAATTTATTTATCAATTTATCATTTTTTTAATTTCTATAGAATTTAGTTTTCATGACGCCCTACATGAATTTTACATTCTTTTTTACTTTTGATCATATAGGGAAACTTTTTATCTTTATTCGTTCTTTTTTGTAGAGCTTTTCTTTCTTATCATTTTAATCTTTATTTTTTGTTAATAATTTTTTCTTTCATCAATCCTATCTCCCTCTCCTTTAGCATGTTTTCTTCAAACATTTTATACAGAACTAAATACATAAAGTACATTAATTACGTCATAGGAACAGCAATTTTTACTTTGCTTTCACAATAGAATGATAAATGCGCGGTCCACTTTTGTCTTGTATGAAAATTTTCTAAACAAATAACATTATATGGTCTTTCTGTACTCGCATATATCACTAAAGCAAACGTAATTATAATGAAAAGAATATATTATTATTGTTGACTTTTATAACAAAAATTTCATTTTTATTAACATTTTTGTGATCATTATTTTTCGTGATTATTTATTAATAAATAAATATATATATATATATATATATATATATATAATGATTTCAAAAAGTGACTACAATTTTGCCAACAAATAAAAATTCAATCTATAAATACCTATACTAGTATGGTAATTTCCGGAAGAAAATCATGTAAAATCTTATCAACTTAAATTGATCAAAATCGCCTCGTAGAAATAAAGAAATTCACGCGTGATAGAAATCGGACGTCAAACGTCCGACTTGGAATTAATCGTTTTCCCCAAAAACGACAAGTCCGAGGCATTTTTTAAAGCATCGAATCTGGTTAATTTGAAACGTTATCAATCATCTGGCGGCTTAATCGAGAAGAGCTTTCCTGCGCGGTATTCACTTTCACGATGTCATTTTCGTTTAACGGCAATATTCCTGTATCTCGCGGTAATATACCTCCGAGGGGATTTTTAATTTCACACCGTCGGAGCAAATTGGCGTCGTTCAAAACCAACACGTTTTAACGAGACACGGCCCCGAGTGAAAATGTCACGTGGATCATCCAACGTGGTTCGCTCGAAAATCTTATAAATTTTCCCATTATATACCTCGATCAAACCTGTGTGACTTCGAGAAAAGCCGAAGAACATAATGTTTATGGCGAAAAAGAGAAAAAAATACTAAAGCGAGAAAGTAACAAATAAAAAGACAATGGAGAAAACAAGGAACAAACGAGGAAGACACGGGGAGAGGCGCGAATTAAAATACTGCGATAATATCGATTGCGTAATGGAATTATGCAAATGAAACTTCGAATGTACACTTAACGTACTTTAATAATACATAGTAGTGAAGTATTTGTGAAGTAATGGAGACGGAAATCGTATGTGGTTTCACGTTTATATGGTACGTTTTAAATGAACATTTGGTTTTTGAATTATGATTTTGTAAAAAAGAAATTGAATAATAATAATAATAATATTGAACAATTCATCAAATAATGAAGTATATATTTGTATATTCTCTATTTAGATTATATTTATTAGCCTAGCTACATAACTAGCAAATTAGTACAATGTTCTGAATTATTCGTGTGATATTTTAACAATTCGATAAGGGCAACGTCCACTTTTGTTAATAGTAATAAAGTTTGGTTACAAATTTAATTAATGTTTGACTAACGATTTTTTAATAATTTTTTTATAAATTACAATTTGACTATATTACTAAAAGTATAATAAATACGCATGTACTAAACGAAAACTTGACAGTAGTAAATGAGGATAGTTTGTACCTATACTATCTGAATACTAATGATTAGCAACTTATTTAGTATGTATATATATTATACTAGCTATTAGTATCATATAAAGTATTCGTGATATTGAACTAATTCGAAAACGTACATTTTCACTCTATTTAGAAATAAAAAGTTAGTAGATTAATTGAAAGTTAATAGAGTTTCAATTATTTCGAGGAAGTAGATAACTATACGCGCTAATTTTCACGCACTAATTCAAATGTACTAAAATATGATACTATTGAAAATAGACTGTGAATGTATTTTAATTGATTTTAATTAAAATATAAAAACTTATAAAGTGCAGCAGCATTTCGCATATATAAGTAGAAAAGGACGACTATGGACGGCCTCAGACAATGGTAGTCAATTATTATATATCTCTAAAACTATATATTAAACTTTTATTTTTAATTTTTATTTTTACGATAGGCAGTAATTTTAACATTATATATATATATATATGGGTAACAGTTGATTTAATTTTTCAAAACGTACTACTTTAAATCTGTAATAAACATGTTTTTAAAGAAGTGAAAGATTCATTCTGATGTACAAAATCGATTCAATTAAGGGGAAAGACAGATAGCTTTTGCTGACAATTCGTTAATTGATTCGCTACTTTTCATTGCTCAGAGTATAGAATCAAGCAGGTTCTTCTAATTTTTGTAAATGCAGCATTGACAACCTGTTGCGGGTGCTAAATTATAGACGAGAACAATAGATTGTTGATCATCTAACATTAAACTTTCACGTGAAGGAGTTTCGCTTTGCGGCGAATGAAGAATTAATTACTAACGTTTCAGTTACACTAAGAATGTATCGAATATTGTAAAAATGATTGCGTTATGTCAATATTTCGCACTAGTAAAAAAATATATAACTTTTCATAAAAAACATTGCTTAATTACTTTTTTTTTACATTAATTAGTTATCCAATTCACTAACGAATGTAGAATAAAAGTAGGAAGTTGTATATTTCACTGTAAACAGTTAGAAATCTTGATTAATCGCAAAGTTTACATTCATTAAATTCGTACACAGTATATTATATACGTATATATGTATGATTATTTACATACACTACTCTATTAGTCTATAGAGTATATGGTTACATGGAATTCAAGAAAATATTCGCGAAAGAACAAATTTCTACCAAATTTTCATAATGTAATCACTTTTATTTATCTTTTTTTTTTAATTGGATTCTTTAATGACGTGTTTATTGTTTGTCATTACTTTTCAAACAGAATGCACACCACTACCCAGATTTCATTAGTCTGCTGCAATTTAATGGAATCTAATACAATCTAAATTTAAGTAAAGTACATTTTCCCATTATGACTCTTTCTTGGAAATCTTATTTTCATTTCCGTGCATTATTAATTCCATTTATCACACTGATTTTTCTTAATTTTGATAAAACGTAATGGAAACATCGTATAATTGAAATAGTAAAATTTACTTTGTTGCATTTTTAAATTATTATCTGCTCTCTTTATTACTATGTAATTATTAATATTATGATTAATTCCCGCAAAACAACAATCAAGATCAAACGATATCTTTTCAGATCAGATTAGATCTAATGAGATCATATTTGATCCGAGTTATGGCCATATCTACAGAGATCTGTAATTTTTCTATCCAATTAGATTTAGTCAGATATAACAAAATCTAATGTTAGATATTGTCTGATCTTGTCAATGATCTAATTAGATCTGAATAAGATCTTATTTGATCCAGTAATATCTGTGCAGATATGGCCATAATTAGTAAAAGTTGACGTTGATGGAATTTGGTCAATTAAAGGAGATATATAAATGAAAAAAAAATTAGATTTTGCGTCCAACTACGCAGTAAACGCTATTTCATTGAATTTTTATGTTTCAATTCAAATTCATTCCAGAACTTGAAACCTTCATTCCAGAAGTTGAAACATCAATTAAAAATTGTTTTCTATTCGTAAATGAAGTCACTGTAAACGGCAAATTCATCACCATAGTTACCAGATTCTACAAAATGCTCTGTAGATTTGCAATTAAAGTGCACAACCCCCATCACGTTATCTGGCAACACTGTTCTTCCATATTTTCAGACATTTTTCCTATTCATTCTAGAAAGAGTGAAATATTTCATAACAAATATTTTATCTACTCGTTACTGATTGACATATATGAAAATGATCCACTTCGGTCACTTCAAATATGATTCTAATTTACAATTGATTACAGTTACAGCTTTGCCATTTATCAAAATAGTTTGTAAGTGGTAATTTGCAAAAGGTCGACGAATCGATTACTATTCACAACTTTCTGATGTACGTAAAGAATATTCCAAAGAACAATAGTATTAACATATGATTTCTTTCCAATAACTATATCATACAGGATTAGGAATCACTGTAGAATCTAACCAATTAGAACTGGACGTCCATTGGACATCCATGATTCGTCCATGTCTCGTCCATTCATCCATCTACACTGAATGTCTGCGGATATGTACGGATAATGGGTACTCAGATTCCCATGAACATTGGACGATTAATTATCCATATAGAACAACCTATTTGTACGTCAATTACAAGTACACAATGGACATCCTAAACACTGACAATTGCGAGAGTACATTGGGCGTCCATTGTATATCCATATCATAAATCGGATACTTGTATACTGCTTGGTCCAGAACTGAAATCCCAAAAGGAGTCAAGAACAATGAATAACCATGAAAAGAAACAAAAAAATATCTCCTGTGAAATTCTCCTAGCAAGAATAAATGTAGAAAAAAAAATTAATGAATCAACGTTGCTGAACATGATTATTCGCTCATTGGACGGGACTTCATGCATCCACGTCCGGGAGCATTTTGACAACATCGTCACGCAAAATAAGTGCGCTCATCGTATCGCAAAGAGCGTGACGACCAGGAAAGTAATTATACGCATGCGACAGTAACAATCAAGAGCGGTAATCGCTTTTCTATTTCTCGAATAAGTCAATCATTTTTTTCGATTGAAATAACAAAGTGGCCCAAGAAGAATGATGGATACCGGCACGGGAATTGGCATACTACCGTTGACAGAGACGTATTAATCGTGGAAAAATTAAAAAGAGGCGGGACAGTGAAAAAGAAATAGAACGCCGGTAGTGATGGGTATAACGAGAGTGAAACGTTGACTGGGGAAAATTGCGAGAGGGACAGGATGATGGCTCGACGGAGTAAGTGCGACAGAGAGAAAGAGAGCGAGAGAGCTTGGTAAAAAAAGAGAAAGAATGAGTGAAAGAGAGAGGACCTGTCGCCTTTTTGGAGTGCCGGCACATAACGGGGCAGCGCTGCGGTTTGTTTGCATTACGCCGTTGACCCACAGACCTACCGACCTACCTATCGCTGACTCATCACGATCCGACATCTTCTCCCCCATTGAAAAATTTAGAAAACCAGAAAGATCCAGTTGAATGCTATATACACCGATTTACGGAAACCCCCGTTAGGCGAAAAAGACGCGTGGATTTTATGCAATTTAACTCTTGACCGGTTTTCATACTGGAAACACGACTGTGGACCTACTATTGGGTTTTGCCGATAGATGACGAAATCAATAAGAAAATTAATCTGACAGGAAAGTTTGGAGTTTTGACAATTTTCTATCGACATTCCAGTATTTTCATTGTGTCATAATGATGATTGGATGGATCGAGAGTGACTTGTAATTACACGAGGTTTAAGCGATCATACAATAAGCCTTGTCAGATTTTTATTCATTGATCAACTATAAGGATGATTTTTGTTGACTAGAAGAACATTATAAGTCAGCACTGTGGGGAATTTGTCGATTGTTGCTCTATATCAGGGCCCATCTTCGAATATTTGTTTATGGTACTGATATAGCCGTTGACCCCTCGTGCAAGTGTATTTGTGTATTCAACAAGGGCCAAGTAAAAATAATTCGTCGCATTTAAAGTATCAGTCATATCAAATTTTCATCAATTGCTGAATATACATTGTATACTTTCTAAATTTCTTGGAGTAAAATTTCACTCCACAAGGAGTGAAAACTCCTCTATTTGGAGTGTAAATTCTTCGACTCACACCAATGTACAGTAATAATTCACTCTTTCGAAGAGTGGCTCAATTTTCACTCTTTAATAGTGAAATTTCACTCCATGAAATTTAGAGAGTACAAATAACACGGCGTTTTTTATCGTGCAGATAAAATTCCATATATTCTTTTCTCTCAAGAAGGTTGCATTCATTCGATGACGAAATAGATTCTAGGTGAGTTTTATTGGAGTATTTCAAACGGAATTCCAAATATAAACGCACCCTATTATATATAATTATATATGATCATTATTTCCGAGGTCCGCATTTACTAATTTTTCCTCTTCGATAGTTCTGTATAGTTATTTGAATATGCGAAATTTTCAAAAAGAAGTTGATTGCCAATTATCTGAATCGAGTATTGTCTTTAGTTCGAGATTAAACGTTATTCATTACGAGTAAAAGGCAATTATAAAAAACAAGGTCAGAATACTTGATGGAAGTACTTTGACCTTTCGATGATATTAGAATATCAATGGAGGCGCATAACTTCGATTTTTCATCGGCGCGTGTCCTGACTTTCGAAATGAAATATATCCGGTGTAGACGCACCTGTAAGAGGCATTGCCCTCTTGAGGTCAATTTCAGAAAGAGTGAAACTGACGAAATATAAGAGTTTTAGGCGTGATATGTTAAAAAGTTCATCTTTCTACTGACGTGTCAATGTATTGCAGGAATTAAAATAATATATGCAGAAGAAATAATAAAGAATAACTTTCTTTGAAATTCGATACTCAGGAGAGGATTGTTTCTGTGCTATTTTTATAGGTTATAACAATTTTCACGTTTTCTGATGCATGAAGAATTTAAAATATGTTTACTCGCAAAATTTATTAATTACTTTTTAATTTAATTAATCTAATAGATACTTTGATGAAATATTTAATTTAATATTTAATATTTTTAATGAGGATTCAAGACAAATTTTCACCGTTTACAGGATATCGTAGTTATTAAGAAATTTTGTCTGAATATAATTTAATAAAAAAGGCTAATTTATTCTTCGTCGTTAAAAATTGTACAAAGATAAGGATTTAAAAAAAAATGATTCATGTAAAACTGGTGGCTATTACAAAGCCCTCTATTAGGAATACAATAGAAACATTTATTTTACAAAATGAATTATTTACATTTTAATTAAATGTATACGAATATTACACTAATAGTGAACAACAAACGAAATCGTACGATAAACGTCAGAGGAAGTAATCGATAACTTTCCAACTGTAAATTTAAAATCGCAATTATAATATTGAAAATGATGATGCCAATACATAAATTATTACATTCAGAATTTAGTACGTCGGATAGTGTAAAAACTGATAATTACATTGATATACTTACTTATCTTTTCTATACAAAGTGACATCTCATATAAGGCTTATACTTATATTTTACATTTACATAAAAGTTGAAAGATTGACAGAACTATGTATCATTTCCGTAGAATTTTTTGATGCTCAAAACGATGGTACTCTTCGATTTTTCCTAGCGCGTCAAAAGTGAGGTTAAATATGCCAAAATTTAAGTTTCCGCCTATGGTACGAATTTTTATTTCTGCAACAAAATAATGTTCTTATGGCAGGCGTAAAATATTATTTCCGAAGTATTTTTTGGTACTGGTGACTAATTTCATTTGTGGCATCTATATTATTATATATAATTTATACTCTCATTGTATGATTTTTTTATCTGCGTTTTAATATGTCGACCTTTCACATTTAGCACTGTTTCTATTTAATTCGAAATGGCGAGTAATAACGTAGACATTACAACGTATACCTTCGTGTCTTGTTCGGTAAATTCCATTCGACATTTTTAATTCTCTATAAATTTATTTCAGATTCGGATTTCATTTTCTAAGACATCCTCCGTATATCGACTAATGTCTAATTTTGGGTAATTTTGCTATTCAGGTCGCCGATTTTGGATCCATCAGTTTATTTGCGATAGTTCTAACGTTTGCAGTATTCATAAATCGACAAACTTGAAAATCTCAATAGAATAATTTTATGACAAATCAAATAATTCCTGAAGATTGTAATGATAATAATTTTGCTTGGCTTAGAAACAGTAAAATGTTAAGTCACCTAACTAAGGTGAAAAACATAAAAATAAATGTTAATGTTATAGAAAAAAGATGACACAGCATCTTTCAATATTTCCCCAAGCGTGAAATGCTCTATATAGGTTAGGTATACATATAGAACAATACAGAGTTTGCAACCTTAGCAATAAGTATGGCTCTCACAGCTATGCCGATATTTACACGATTTTAAAACTTTCCATTGCCGTAAGCCCCAAACTTTTTTTTCAGTGCATGTACATTAAATATAATAGAATATATGTAGAAATCTGTCCAGTTTTCTGTTACACTGCCCAGTTATCCTATACCTTTAACATGGGAAAAAAGCAAACTGGACAGAAACTAGACAAAAACTGGGCTGATTTTCTATACTAGGGTAATATTATGCGTTTATCGTTTTTAACGAGCTCTCTGAAATTTGAGAGTGTTTGCGATTGTTGTTCGCAAACACCCAAGGTCTTGCCATGTACGTAAATACATTGTATACAAAATGCAATAAATTCAAAACTTAGTGTTGTTAAAAAAACGTGTTATCTGTTTACATGGTAATTCCATTATTATAGTACAATATATGCGCGTTAAAGACAGCGCGTCCTATAAAAATATGTGGATGATATCCGTGTCACATTTATCGTAAGATATCAATTTCACGTGAGAAATGCCAGTGATCTTCTCGGACCCATCTTAAAGGATGACCAGAATAAATCAGGTGCATTATCGATACAAGTCACACTTGTATAAGAAACTATATTTATTTGAGCACGTATTCGATTACTTTTGATTTCATTATGTTTAGCAGTGTTGACTAATTTATGCAACATTTGAAATAACTTGAAATGTAATTAAACAGCATTATACTATTCCGGAAAAAATAATGGACTCGTATTCAAAGATCTCTAACTAATTTGTTCCTTGAATATCAATCATCAAAATTATTCAATTCACAGCAGAAAATATATTTAAAGATTTTATCGTATTTTAGAATATACTAATTGGGTATATTACTTTTCTCAATCAATTCTATGGAATAATCTGTGTAGACTCTGATCCAAGTGAAGGCTGTATACATACTTCATTGACTGAGGAACCAATAAAACAGAAGGAAATCATTGATCAGATGGGATGGAAACATCATTAATTTGTGAATATCAAATCCCATGATGATTATCACTGTTTGATTCGGGTTGAATACAATTGGTTGGAATATTGGTTAATTGCATTTTTAATAATTTATGGAACATGTCACAAAGTTGACAAAAAGTGGCACAACTCATTATTGTATACATCATACAATTTATTCATATTTCACTCTATTGTTTCGAATGTAAATATCAAGCAGGAATATGGTTCTTTACATTTTTGACGTGCATTGGATGTCCAGATATTTGAGAATAATTGATGTCCAAACTCACACGTGCACGGGATCAACAATACATGTCCAGCTTTTGTCCATTAGAAAAACTATTTACGTTTACATCCATTATGCATCCATCCTACGTCAATTCTACGTCCATTCTACGTCCATTATACATCCATTATAGTTGGCCATTAGATCCTTAAGCTCGTCCTAATATCTAGGAGCAACCAGATGTGTCGAGAACCTCTATAAAATATTAGAAAGCAGTCTGCGGACTCAGGAAACGAAGGAAGCGTATATAAGAAACCTGTACATTACAATCGCGGATAAATGCGCTAGCGCTCATCGCGCTCAAATCGCGAGAAAGAAACGTAACGAGCGAGTGAGCCGAACTCGATTATTTCGAGTTTCGAGGCAGAACTCGATCGCCGTTCTCCTTACGCTACCAGGTGAAATGTCCGGAATAGCGTCGGTCAGCTTTGAACTATAAAATCCGCTATAGTTTGTCCTGCGCGTGGCATGTTTGCCCGATATTATTGTTTCCTATGTAGACCATTCCGTCTGGACCGATTCGACACGAATAAAATCCTATTCCGATCTAAAAGTCACTTTTTGGGATTTCGAGTTTCGCGAAAATTGTAACGAATTATCGCGTTATGTAACTGCGACAGCTACGATAACGATCATTACGTTATATGAGCGCCGCATTATTATTTTTCAAACGGACTTTGATTTTGCAATGTTTCGAAATTCGTTACGTGTCGAAGTTAAATGGTGTTGCTACGTTTTCGAATATTATTACCATAACATGAAACTATAAGAAGTTATTTTCGTGACACTCGAAACATCCTGTGTGTCACTTAATTTATTAAAAATTATGACTGTCTGCATTTTTGATGACTCGAAACGACATTTTGAATTTTATGATGTTTGCTTCAAATTGAAAATTTTATGGGTACATTTATGATCGTCTTACTATTTTTTGTTCGCCTCATACTATTTAAGAACAATTTATATTACAGATTTAAAATATTTAAAAGATGTAATTTCGATTATGTAAAATGGAAGTAATTCCAATGATGTAATGTATACAACATATTTTAAATTAGTATATGATCTTCGTGACCACGAATCTATATAAATTAAATCGAACAATCTCTCTACTTCTATTATTCTACATCCGTCTTATTCTATTGTTGTTGTTTTGTCGGTCTTTTTCCCTTTTAGTTTCTCTCTTAGTAAGAACTTTATCTGTATTTTTGTTTTGGTCTTGTATCCTTTTCGTCTCTGTATTTCACGGTTACTATAATTCTCTTTTTACCGCCATCCTCCACCCACTCATTCTTATCCAGGGCCACTTTGAGTTTCATCGTGTTTCTTTTTTGATTTTCTTTCTTTAACCTTTAAAGAATGTAGCTACAAGATTGTTTTATCTTTTTGCAATTCTTTTTTTATTTAATTACAAATAAAAGCACGTTTTTAATTATTTTCTTCATGATAAGTGTAGGGCTATTTTATACTTCTTTCTCGGCCATTGTTTTCTTTAAGACATTGTTTTATCACGAATGTTTGTATAACCATTATTACATCGACCCGCACAGGTCGAACGAAGTATTGGATTTTTTTTCCTATTTGTTTTGTGTACATCTCTATACTTCTTTCTTTGTTTCATTGTTTCCTTTTCATCTAGTCTATATACTATTTTTGTTTTTATTTTTCCGTAACTATGCTTCCCACGGTTTCTTTATTTTGATTCTGTCTATTTTCTTTCTTTCTCGGTGACTGTTTGTTGATTTTCCTATCTTTATTTTGGTACCTTTTGTTCATTTCATTTTTTTATTTATTTCTTTTATTTCACTGTTTATTTATATCATCTTTATTTTTTCTCCCCTTTTATAGTTTTATAACTTTTCTCTCTTGTTTTTCTCTGTGTTTTCGTGCTCTATTCCATTATTATTTAACAGTTGATATTTTTCTCTTACTCTCTCTCTGCTCTTTTTCTCTTGGTTTCGTGAGAACGATGCATGTCTATCCGATTTCCATTTCAGTATTATTTTGGCTTTTTATGCCTGACCCTCTTTTACTTTTATTGGTTCTCAATGACATTTTATCGATTTACCGTTCTCCCTATCATTTCAAAAATAACCCGGACAGTCTTCGGCGCACTAAGTGCGGTCAAAATGGCGAATTTTGTTCACACCATAATAACCTTGCTTATCGTGTTTCTAGAATATTTTAGCGGTATTTAATGGTGATACGATCGAGAACCGTTATGTACAAATAAATTATGACCTACATATGATCCTGTTTATTTCTATCAATTTACAAGGATGTGGATCATTGATGTTTGTGAATCTGAATCTTAACGTCCTCGTACTATCGATTAAAAGGTTAGACGTCATAAAAATATTTTTGGTTTTCAATTTTCAGCGTGTGCATTATATATAAATTGATCTCTTAATAAATGTACGAAATTTTCTATAAGAATATTATTTTTTATTTTTATTATATTATGACATTACTTGAAACATTAAC